>VMBQ01002621.1:106911-126000 GCA_007657795.1 Dreissena rostriformis
TGGTGGTGGTGGTGGTGGTGCCTTAATTTCATTTTTGCCCGATGTTTATTGATACAATGCATTACAAAAATGTAGTTAGCCTTACATTTGGTAAAATTTATATAAATTACAAGGGAGGCAACTGCTGTAACAAAAAGAACATGCATAAACGGTAGGTTGTTTCCCTTGTTTGAACCATGCTAAATCCTGCCTATTTCCAGTAACTGTGACATTCACCTGTGACCTTGACCTTTGACCTAGTGACCTCAAAATCAATAGGGGTCATCTGCCAGTCATGACCAATGTCCCTATGAAGTTTCATGATCCCAGGCGTAAGCGTTCTTGAGTTATCATCCGGAAACCATTTTCCTATTTCCAGTCAACCATTTTACTGCTTCAGGTCACTGTGACCTTGACCTTTGACCTAGTGACCTAAAAATCAATAGGGGTCATCTGCCGGTCATGACCAATGTCCCTATGAAGTTTCATGATCCCAGGTGTAAGCGTTATTGAGATATCATCCGGAAACCATTTTCCTATTTCCAGTCACTGTGACCTTGACCTGTGACCTTTGACCTAGTGACTTAAAAATCAATAGGGGCCATCTGCCAGTCATGATCAATGTACCTATGAAGTTTCATGATCCTAGGCCTAAGCGTTCTTGAGTTATCATCCGGAAACCATCTGATGGACGGACCGACAGACGGACCGACAGACAGACCGACCGACAGACAGACCGACATGTGCAAAGCAATATACCCCCTCTTCTTCGAAGGGGGGCATAAAAATTCAGCAGACAACATTTTAGCAGACGACAAATTTCCCAGCATGCAAAGGGTTAAGTACATTGGATCAAGCTTCTGACTGAACAAAATCAAAATTATTTTTTTCGAAATACAGGACATTTTTTAACTTGTTTACAACATTTATACCGTGAATATTTTTAAACATACACCTACAAGTACTATCATCGTCGTAACAATACTTCACATAATCTCTAACCTTTCGTCTTTTTTGATGGGAGCCTGCGGTGCCTGAAATCGACTGGGAAAGAAGGGAAGACTGGGGCCCATCAGGGGTCCATAGGAAAAACGCTCCGTGAGATCTGTACAGTAAAGAGTAATAGATATGAGCCTTGTTATCGGAAAATGGGTCTTAATACATGTGTGTAAAGTTTTGTCCCATATTAGCCTGTGCAGTCTGCACAGGCTAATCAGGAACAACACTTTTATTTTTATTATTATTATTTATTGTATTTTTTGTGTTTAAAGGAAGTCTCTTCTTAGCGAAAATCCAGTCTAGACGGAAAGTGCCGACCTAATTAGCCTGTGCAGACTTACCGGGCTAATCTGGGGCGACGCTTTACGCCCATGCATTAAGCCCCGTTTTCCCAGCGCAAGGCTCATATTGAATTTTTTATACCATCACATTAGAATTTAAGAAATTACAGCCACTTGGATGAACTCAGGTGTAATAACACCCAATTGCATACAACAAGCACGGTAAATGAAACAACACCATTTTGTTTCTTATCATATCTTTAATATTTAGGGCTGTTTTTTTCCTGAGTTTATTTTTTTAAAAGATATAGAAAATGTTGGAAATGAAACTGTAAAATATTATACTGTAATTTTCCTTTTTTATGTATTAAATGTTGTGTGTTTGGTGTTAGTTCACTTTGATTTAAAATCACAATAATTCATTTAATGTCATTTACATAGCAAACAATCCGTTAACAATAGGAGACTGACTCACCAGCAGCAAGAGTACCGGGCCCTGTTTCCATGCTGGGTAAGTTTGAACACCGGAGGGCAGTTTCACCTGCAAGTACACCCATTATCCAAGTGATTATGTTTACCCTTCAAAATTCGGGACGAGTAACATCATGGCGGTAAATAAACCAAGTCACACTCTTTCTGAGAAAGCTGGTTTACGAGCATGCATTGCACGCATTAATACAAATTACTGACAAATGCCCTTGAAAAGTGTGAGAATTACTGTAGAAATAATTTCATGACCAAACCCCACACAAGCAATAAAGTCAGGCCAGAAATTCAACCAACAATCCTCAGACTTACCAATACACAGGAATACAAGTATATGGGTGGTCATGGCTATTTGCGCTATCCTGCGCATCTGAATATCCGCCCCTTTCCCAATGCCAATTTTGCTTTGTTTTCCTAAATCCTCGCCCCCCCCCCCAATTTTTTTAAAATTCCCAAATCATTTTAATCATGCCCCCCCCCCCCTGTTTTTTTTCTTTTGTTTTGCACTAGATTATAAACTTGTTTGTGCCTTGCTGGGTGGCAATAGGTGACCACTCTCAATCATCAAATGTGACAGAAAAGCTTTGCGATTTTTAATGCAAGAGGGGAGCATGAGCTAAGAGTATCTGAGGTGTTAGAAGTTTTGACAAGTATATATAGTAAAACCTGTCTTTTAAGACCACATGTGGGGCTTTTGAAAAGTGGTCTTTATAGTGAGGTGGTCTTAATTCTGAGTTTTCATGATTTTGATGGACAGATAAGTTCAAGACTGAACAAGTGATGTGTTTAAGAAACACTATGTTCGCTTTTGAGCGATTTTGACCCATATATTTGACCTTGAAGGATACCCTTGACCTTTCACCACTCAAAATGTGCAGGTCCATGAGATACACATGCATGCCAAATATCAGGGCAAAACAATATGTCCCCCAGTATAGACTGGGAGACATAAAAATGGTGGTCGTCTTAGCGAGTTGGTCGTAGTACCGAGGTGGTCGTTAAGAGATTTTTTACTGTAGATAATTGTAATGCCAGTATTATTCCCATACGTACTGTGTGTAACCGGTGGTCTTGAAATCGGGTTAGGAAAACGAGGCTCTCCTCCGAAAACGTTCAAATTCTGAGGCCTGAAAACAATAAAAAAATATATATACGAGAACACTGTGAAAAGGGGGGTTAAATGCATGTGCCTAAAGTGTCGTCTCAGATTAGCCTGTGCAGTCCACACAGGCTTATCAGGGACAGCCCTTTATGCTTTTATCTTATTTTTCGTTTAAAGAAAGTCTCTTCTTAGCAAATATCCAGTTTAGGCCGAAAGTGTCTGCACAGGCTAATCTGGGACAACACTTTACGCACATGCATTTAACCCCCTTTTCACAGAGGGCGACCCATACACATATATAGATTGGTAGATTAGTGCAAAATTGATATGCAACACTTTACTATTCAAAATTGACCAATTGTAAGTCTTAGAATACACTTAATGGTATTGTGTGTTTCAGAACACAAAGTTTAGTTGTGATATGTAACAAGGAATCATGGAAACAACATAAAGCAAGTTGTATAAATAATGTATCCTGTTTTGTAAGCTTCTTTTCAAAGATGATAAATATTCAAACAATGTCTTGCTATTTTTCTCACATCCACACCCATTACTAACTTTAAAAGGATTGTGGTTCTGGCAAGAACTCATGGGAGAAAAACAACTGATTCCCCTTAACCCTTTGAATGCTGGGAAATTTGTCGTCTGCTAAAATGTCGTCTGCTGAATTTCTAAAATCAACATTTTCATCACTTTTTTTCAAAGACCACTATCAGAATAGCAAACAGTTTGGATCCTGATGAGACGCCACGTTCTGTGGCGTCTCATCTGGATCCAAACTGTATGCAAAGGCCTTCAAAATCCGGTTCCAGCGCTCAAAGGGTTAACCCCAGAACTCTTCACTTTTAATATGAGCCTCACTCTGGGAAAATGGGGCTTAATGTATGTGCGTAAAGTGATGTCCCAGATTAGCCTGTGCAGTCTGCACAGGCTAATCTGGGATGACACTTACGCTTTATTTTATGGTATTTTTTGTGTAAAGGAAGTCTCTTCTTAGCAATAATCCAGTTAAGGTGTACAGTGTGGTCCCTGATGAGCCTGTGCACACTGAACAGGCTAATCTGGGATGACACTTTAAGCACATGCATAAGTTTACAAAGCAAGAGTTAACTCTACCAATAAACTGGGAGAACTTTTTAAATTATGAGCTAGTTTAAATGCTTTGTTGGTAATACACCCATTTTGCTAAATTAACAATGAATAGCCTTTTTTTTCTGATTTCAATTGATGATTTTTTTTTATAAACGAACCAATATTTCAAACATCTTTTTCAGTTAGGACTGTTGTTTTGCTTGTTGGCTTTTTTTAATTGTCATTTTACCAAACTTTGATTAAGTCCCTTTAACATTACCCTAATAGAGTACTGCTAGGGGCTGTTGTTGTAACTGTTGCTGTCGCTGTTACTGCCGTTGTCGTAACTGTTGCTTGTGAAGCAGTTTCAGACTTTTTCCTTGAGCGTTTTGAGATGGGTGGAGAGACCCCCTCCCCTTCCTCACTGACAGAGACTGAAGTCTTCCTGAGAGCCCTTTGTTTGGTGGCCTTATTCCTTAATACGGCCTTCCTCTCCTTTTCAATGGACCTGACATAACAAATAAAAAACAAACATCAGCAGTTTTCAATGTAAAAAAAAAATCAAGCACTTTTTCTATTTGCAGCTTTGAAATGTCTTTCAGTACTTTTATGACAATTCTTACGAAGATGTATTTATGTTGAGTCTATATGTGGTGTGTTCTGAGAAAACTGGGCAAAATGCTTGTGCGTAAAGTGTCATCCCAGATTAGCCTGTGCAGTCTGCACAGGCTAATCCAGAACGACACTTTCCGCCTAAACTGGATTTTTGCTAAGTAGAGACATCATTTAAACGAAAAATTCCATAAAAAGCGGAAATTGTCGTCCCTGATTAGCCTGTGCGGACTGCACAGTCTAATCTGGGATGACAATTTACGCACAAGCATTTTGCCCAGTTTTCTCAGAACACGACACATATAAGAGTTAATCATTTTTATCAACAATGCCGAGAGGAGAGCTCAATATCATCAGATTGATATGACATGAATTTAGCTAAAAAGCTTGGAAAGAATGAATCTGTTTTTTAAACACTTTTAATTGTGATTATTTCATTTTCAAGCACTTTTCCAGCCAATTCAAGCACTTTGTAAGCACTTTTCAAGGCTATGGTTGAAAAATTAGCACTTTTTAGCACTCCCGAATGCTTTATGCACTTTGCGAGGTAAACCTTAATTTTTCAAGCGCTTCTCAAGGTCTGTGGGAACCCTGGAAAGACATGCGGACAAAACTGGGCAAGATATCTATTTGCTCCTAAAACCTCACAAAGTGGGTGGACATAAACCTCCTAACCCACTGTAATCTCACCCAGTTCTGAGTCTCTTGGGTTTGCCGGCCAGCAGGGAGTCTGTGTCCGTGGTGGGGGTGGAAGTGTGGCTAAACACCATGCTGGAGATACCATCCAGCGATGTGGGGAATGAGGACTGAAACACACAGTAGACCAATGTATACTTACTGGAGATACCATCCAGGGATGTGGGAAATGAGGACTGAAACACACAGTAGACCAATGTATACTAACTGGAGATACCATCCAGCGATGTGGGGAATGAGGACTGAAACACACAGTAGGCCAATGTATACTAACTGGAGATACCATCCAGTGATGTGGGCAATGAGGACTGAAACACACAGTAGACCAATGTATACTAACTAGAGATACCATCCAGCGATGTGGGGAATGAGGACTGAAACACACAGTAGACCAATGTGTACTAACTGGAGATACCATCCAGAGATGTGGGGAATGAGGACTGAAACACACAGTAGACAAATGTTCCTTGTTATGGGAAAACTGGTCTAGATGCATGTGCGTAAAGTGTTGTCCAAGATTAGCATGAGCTAACTGTGCGGACTGCACACGCTCATCAGGGATGACACTTTCCGCTTAAAAAAATAAAATGTTTAAAGTAAGTTTCTTCCAAACGAAAATCCCATCTTAACAGAAAGTGTTGTCCATGATTAGCCTGTGCTAAAGTAATCTAACATTCAACCCACATAACTTCAACTAGAGCTTTGTCACAGACATGTCGAATACCCCCACATGCCGCATTGACACAGAATATTTTGCATGTTAAAACGCACTAAGTGACCCCGTGACCTAGTTTTTGACCCGGCATGACCCATATTCAAACTTGACCTAGACATCATCTAGATACAACTTCTGACCAAGTTTGGTGAAGATCGGATGAAAACAACTTGAGTTAGAGAGCAGACAACCAATACTTCGTTTGTGGGATATAATAAATGTGATCAACAAAAAATGTTTATATTGCACACTAGTACACTAATTGATGTTTATATTGCACACTAGTACACTAATTGATGTTTATATTGCACACTAGTACACTAATGGCCTTTGTGCTAAGCTCTCTTAATTAGTCTGCAGAAGAGGTTTCACAGTCTGCAGGCCAGAGACTCCATAAGGCACAAAAAGACATTTAAATCATGTAAATACTGTAAAATCATTATTATTCGTGCGCCATCATTTCCGTTGATTCTCTGGGTTGACCAATCCAAGATTTTAAGATCCCAACGAATAATTATTCCCAATGTTTACATTTTTAAAGACCAAATTACTGTAGTCATGAAATACATAAATATCCAACATAATCCACGCACACACTTATTGCGGACAGGTTTTACAAACACATCGTAAAATGACTTACTATATATTCCTATTTTAGATTTTTTTCCAAAATCAGAAATCCACAAATTCATGTGTCCATTTTTTTAACAACCTCAAAATTTCA
Source organism: Dreissena rostriformis (assembly GCA_007657795.1). Lineage (NCBI taxonomy): Eukaryota > Metazoa > Mollusca > Bivalvia > Myida > Dreissenidae > Dreissena > Dreissena rostriformis. Next base: position 113,577 of record VMBQ01002621.1, read on the forward strand.
TGCCAACGAATACAAATGAGCCACACTCTGTGAAAAGGGGGTTTAATGCATGTGCGTCAAGCGTCGTCTCAGATTAGCCTGTGCTGCCTTAACTGGATTTTCGTCAAGAATGATCTTCCTTAAAATAAAAAATATAATAAGCGGAAAGTGTCGTCCCTGATTAGCCTGTGCAGACTGCACAGGCTAATCTGGGACGACACTTTATGCACATGCATTAAACCCCCTTTTCCACAGAGCAAGACTCAAATTATTTTACAGTATTTTACAGTATACAATATCCAGCGTCCTACCTGAGTTGTGACTGGAATATTTGCCTGCCATTCAGGCAGGGGTGAGAACAACTTTCCCCTGTCAGACGTAGACGTCGGCGCAACGGTCTCAGTTGTCGATTTCGTGGCTTCAGATGTCGCTCCTGACATCGTTGCTAATGACGACGATGATGAGGAATGAGACATGGACGTGGTGGAGGGGGGATTGACTGATGAGGGAGCGGAATCCAGGCCTATCCAAATACAATAAAACCATACAAATGACCCTCGCTCTGGGAATACAGTGTTGAATACATGTGCGTAAAGTGTTGTCCAAGATTAGCCTGTGCAGTCGGCACTGGCTAATCAGGGACGACACTTTCCATTATATGGAATTTTTCATTTGAAGGAAGTCTATTCTATTAAACAAGAGCACCGCATAGCCGGTGCCAACGCTCGGCTGTGGGTGCTTGGATTTTGTTTTTTTGACCTTGAAGGATGACCTTGACCTTTCACCACTCAAAATGTGCAGCTCCATGAGATACACATGCATGCCAAATATCAAGTTGCTATCTTCAATATTGCAAAAGTTATGGCCAATGTTAAAGTTTTCGGACGCTGCGGACGAGCTTCGAAAACAGCCGAGCTAAAAAATCAAGTTTAGACGGAAAGTGTTGTTCCTGATTAGCATGAGTTGACTGCACAGCCTAATCTTGGACAACACTTTACGCACATGCATGAAGCCTTTTTTTCCCAGAACAAGTTAAATTACAAGTATATCACACCTGAAGGTAATGTCCGAGGAAATTCATCGTGCAATTACCCCGACAGAAATGTTCTTTCACACTTTTAACCATTTAAATCAAGTTAACTGATTTAAACTCTTACCTATGCTAATGGTTTTTAATATTTATTTCAGACTTTGCTCTAGCTTACTTCGATATAGATTGGTGAAGTTTTTTTGTTTTTTTTCCAAAAGTTGTGATTTACGAAACACCACAGGGGAGGCAACACTAGGTTCATCAAAACTTGCACTTTTAAATAGATCCAGCAAAGTAAAGAATCATTTGCAAAACTATTCTGTGAAGGAAGGAAATCAGGACATAAGTTGAAAGGTGGAGCAATTTAACCTCTGAAATTGAAACCACATCAAGGCATTTTAAAAATAGTTTTCACTGTTTTCCCCATCAGTGGCCACCATGCAACAGTGAAACAAGCAACTGAAGTTACATTTAATTTTAGAATTAGTTTCAGTGACATACTGTAAGACCTTGAGTTATAACTGGTTATTTTTTAGTCCTTGTGGTCAGAAACATGTCTGAAAATTTAGCAGAGAGAGCAATTATATTTTTTTAAAGAAATGAAACAGCCCACAAATTTGATTTTTTTACAAATCTGTATTTTATATTATTGTTAGTCAAGCATCGAAACAAAACATTTAGCCCACCATGTTTAAGGTGGTGGTAAGGTAGTAGACTAGGTGTTCTCCAAAAGATTTAGAGGTCCAGGATTCAATCCCCATTCTGGAAGAATTCTCAAAAAGCTCGCAAAAGGCTCCAAGTACCAGTAAATTTGACTCAGAAAACTGAAGGCTTTCAATGCAATCAAGAGAAAATAAATAAGCCTCACTCTAAGAAAACAAGGCTTAAAGCCTGAGGGTGAAGTGTCGTCCCAGATAAGCCTGTGCACTCCGCACAGGTTAATCAGGGACGGCACTTTCTGTTCTTATGGTATTTTCCGTTTAAAGGAAGTCTCTTCTTGGCGAAAATCCAATTTAGGCGGAATGCATACCATTTTTTAAATCCCCGTCCTTCGCAGCGCTGTGAAGAATGGATGCCTTCTTTTCGCCGGATGATCGCACACTCGTCCTGCCATCTGTGGTAATCGCACCTGATAATTGCCTCGCCGCGCTAGACTCGCGGTTCTTGTGTTCCGCAGAGATATTCACTCTTGGCTCCTAGGGCAACAGAAGCATTTCCCAGATAAGTTATGTAGTTAACAGCGGGTTAAGGACAAGTTAGAATAACTAAACTATAGGGAAATTCCAGGAAGTATAAAAATATATTGCTAGATTCTGAAAGGCAGAAAGCTGTCATAAGAAATGTTCAAAGATCCAAAAACAAAACGTGGTAAGACTTCTTAAAACATGTTTACATGATAATCATGATAAATTGAACAAGAGATGTGTTTGTCAGAAACACAATGCCCCCTAATGGGCCACTTTGATTTTATTATCTTTTTTTTTGACCTTGAAGGATGACCTTGACCTTTCACCACTGAAAATGTGAAGCTCCATGAGTTACACATGCATGCTAAATATGAAGTTGCTATCTTCAATATTGCAAAAGTTATGAGCAAGGTTAAAGTTTTAAGACAGACAGACAGAGAGACAGAATGACGGACAGACAGAATGACAGACAGGCCAAAAACAAATACCTTCTTTTTTTTTTTAAAAGGGGGCATAAAAACATCTACTTTAGGCTTGCTGGTCAAAGAATTCAGTAAATTCTTTGCTAAAAAGTTTCATCATTTTAACAGACGTTTGTTATATGATACACATGATATAATTACTGGTCTTGTTTTCAATGTCGTATGAAATTTAAGCTATTGCAGTATTCATGCAATTCAGTGGACTGTTTTTAGTTTTATTAACAATATGTGGCGTGTTTTGAGAAAACTGGGCAAAATGCTTGTGCGTAAAGTGTCATCCCAGATTAGCCTGTGCAGTCCACACAGGCTTATCCGGGAGGACACTTTCCGCCTAAACTAGATTTTCGCTAAGAAGAGAATCATTTAAACCAAAAATTCCATAAAAGCGGAAATTGTCGTCCCTGATTAGCCTGTGGGGACTGCACAGGCTAATCTGGGATGACAATTTACGCACAAGCATTTTGCCCAGTTTTCTCAAAACACGCCACATATTGTTAATAAAACTTCCTTGTGTATTTTATCTACAGCTAACCATGATTAAGCTGATATTCTGGATATGCTAAAGTGGAAATTATTTCTACACTCTATAGTCTGTCTTAGATTATATAAAATCTGATATCTAGAGAATTACACTCAAATTAAAATAGAATATTGACAGCACTTATTGGCAAAAAAAACAACAACACCAATTTCCCAATTTCAGTCCCATCTAAAGGGCCCCGGCCCCATTCCAAATGGTTTAACCCTTTCAGTGCTGGAACCGGATTTAAAAGGCCTTTGCAAACAGTTTGGATCCAGATGAGACGCCACAGAACGTGGCGTCTCATCAGGATCCAAACTGTTTGCTATTCTGATAGTATTCTTTGAAAAAAAAATCAAAGAAAATGCTAATTTTAGAAATTTGGCAGACAACATTTTAGCAGACGACAAATTACCCAGCATGCAAAGGTTTAAAAACACTGAGCTCTCAGTGCCCACTGACTCACATTGCTTGCTTTCTCAGGGGTGGACTCTGGCGTGGCCTGGTCAGACGGAATGGGCTTGAAGGCAGGAATGGTCTTGATGTTCGCATCTTTTTTCTGCAAACAATATGCATTCACTATTTGAGCCTTCTTCTGGGAAAACTGGGCTTAATGCATGTGCGTAAAGTCATGTTTAGTGTCATTCCAGATCAGCCTGTGCAGTTCCTACAGGCTAATCATCAACAACACTTTCCGCTTTCATGAAATTTTTCCTCTATAGGAAGTGTCTTTTAAACAAAAATCCAGTTAAGGCGGAAAGTGTCATCCCTGATTTCCCTATGGGGACTGCGGAATAAACTTCAGGTTTGCATTTTGTTAAAGCAATTTAATCACACATACTTTGGATATCATATGACACAATGAACATTTGAATATGGTTTCTATGGGGAAAAAAGAAGAAGATATTTTAAACTTATAACTAATCATATGTTTAGTTGAATGATTTTATCTTTTCTATCTTCCATGCATACCAGCTTCTTGTAGTGATGGTTGCAGTAGCCGCAGTATTTCACATTGTTACCATAGCTACCAGACTCCTCACACAGCAACCCTTGGGCCTGGGCACTGCAAAACAAGAGTGACAACTTGTCACAAACTATGCCCCTTAAAAGGTCTGGGTCACACTGATCATGTTTGATGATGAGAACATTTAAAATATTTGAGTTGGAAAGCGGAACACAGAAATGTGACAAATTTTGGATTATTCAAGGGCCATAATTCAGAAATGCTTCAGGTGATCTGGCTGGTTATCGTACTTAGTGGAGATTTTAGGCCCACAAAGAATGTCACCAAGTTTGATGATATGATTTAAACAAGTTGAGTTAAAAGGCCGAAAAAGTAAATTTTGTCAATTAAAAAATAAATAATTAAAGGGCCATATGATTAAAACTATAATTTGAGTAAGAAAGCAGAAAGGATTAAAAAATATTGACAGTGGTGAGACTAACCAATGATTGGAGATTGCACAATTTTGAGAAATTTGCGATTAAGTTTTTTTCACAAATTAAGGGCCAAACCCCTGCTTGAAAAGTAGTTTAAAAGCCCCGAGTCTAACCATGTCACGTGGAAGTTTTGTTTGCATCCATTTTTGTTGCACTGCATGCAGGCACCAGACGATGCCTTTGACACCTCTTTACCGTTCTCCTCACAGATATAGCACATCTGAAATCAGTGCAAAGGATGGCATAGCTAACAATAGCTGTCAATATCTTTCAATTATTACTCAGATTGCAAGAATATTGTACTGCACAGACAATATATATAATAACTAAAAAAAAAATATATAATATAAACAAATGTAAAGGACCTTACTAAAAAAAAAAAAATGCTTAATTTGGCTTCAAATGTTACAAGGTTACATGGAAGGATGCAACAATTTCGTACAATAATAAAAAATGAAAAGCCTCATTCCATAAAACTAATCACAAACCGTAATAATATCTTATTTTATTAGAGCAAACATTTAAACAATGTAATTTTCTCTACAATGTTCATTCAGAAATCTATCAAGGACATTACCCTGTTAAACCTGTCTGGGGGAACATTTTTCAGCATTATCCTCTCCATGGTCTGCACATTGGCAAACCATGCCTCAGGGATGAACAAAGCACAGACCACGTGACACCAGCCTGCAAAAGGTAAATATTCAATAAAATTCAAACAGTGTTCCATGACGTTAATTTTCTGGGGGTTCCTGAAAAAAAGTTGTGGGTGCAAACTTTTAAGTACTGTTTAAAAGTTTAAAAACGTATCTTATATTCATATTTTTAGTAATCTTTTTTTGTTAAAAAGTATTATTACCTTGCAATAATACATCCCATTTTAATAATCAAGAAAACCGTAAAAACACAGTAATTGATGATGACACCTTTAACAATAAAGAAGAGTAAAAGGTAATGGTATGTCATTCATTAACCCTCTAAAATCTGCAAAACTGTAGTAATGGAGTCTGTCTAACTTCGGAAGTGGTTTGATCTCAAAGCTAAGTTCGGGCTAATTTCTAGAGAGGTTAAGCTATCATACATTGCCATTGAAAAGGGCATCAATCAGTACTACTATACGTGAGAGAGCCACAACTGTCAAAAATGCATTCATGAATTAGCCTTATACAAGAATGGGGTGTTTTGTAGCATTGATAAGCTGGATTTTAAATTTAAGTGATGACATTTATGGAGAATGAGTTTCTGTGTTAGTGAAAACCCTTGCATTTTAAAATGAGCCTGTCACATGCAGGTAATGGTATTTCTATTCTTTAAACATTTTATCAGTGGTTCGTAACCGCTTCATGAAATTTTGTACGTGATTTAGAACAATGCTTAAATATTGATGCCAACTTAAACACATTTAACAAGATGTGTTTGTGAAACACAATGTCCCCCTTTATGACGTTTGACCTTGAAGGATGAACTTGACCTTGACCCTTCACCACTCAAAATGTGCAGCTCCATGAGATACACATGCATGTCAAATATAAAGTTGCTGTCTTCAATATTGCAAAAGTATTCATAAAATAAGCGATTTGGGCCACATATATTTGACCTCTGACCTTGAAGGATGACCTTGACCTTTCACCACTCAAAATGTGCAGCTCCATGAGATACACATGCATGCCAAATATCAAGTTGCTATCTTCAATATTGCAAAAGTATTCATAAAATAAGCGATTTGGGCCACATATATTTGACCTCTGACCTTGAAGGATGACCTTGACCTTTCACCACNGAGAAAACTGGGCAAAATGCTTGTGCGTAAATTGTCATCCCAGATTAGCCCGTGCAGTCCGCACAGGCTAATCAGGGACGACAATTTCCGCTTTTATGGAATTTTTCGTTGCTTTTCTTAGCAAAAATCCAGTTTAGGCAGAAAGTGTCGTCCCTGATTAGCCTTTGCGGACTGCACAGGCTAATCTGGGATGACACTTTATGCACAAGCATTTTGCCCAGTTTTCTCAGAACACGCCACATTACACCAGACTGGTAAGGAGCTATTAAGTCAGACAAGCTTTTGTGGTCTGATTCGCAGACAAGGCAGCCCCTGACCAGAATGCGCAACTGCGCAGGCCTGTCTGGAGCTACGCGGACAGCATATGGCATAAGACTAATTTTGGCATGCCATGGGTCATGTTTCAAATAGATAATTCCTTGCATAAAATATTTCTCTATACTGTATACCCTTAAACAAGGCTGGAGAAGAAAACATGGTTACCTCCATTGTCAGTCCTTTTTAATGCACCATCTTTTAAAGGGCACAGCTCGCACCTCTGAAAATTTTAAGATAACATACAATAACATGTATCTATATTTGAATTTGTTACAAAAAACAGTATACTACAAGATAAATAAAATTATATAAGTAATTTCACAGTTAGCATATCCTGATTACTTCTTGCTATGTTATGTAAAATATGTCTACATAATATATATTACTCATATACTTCAGAAGTCCCCCCCCCCTTGCTGGTCGGAATATTAGACCAATTCCCAAGCCCCAAATATATCAATTCAAAAATGCTCTATCTGCAATGCTCCCAATCTCAGGGTAAAATTTTATTGATTTGAGGCATTTTTCAATGACCATTTGATATTCATGTTAAAGATTGCACCTTAAAACTACAAATTGGGGCAACTGGCATTCACATAAAAAGCCTTTTAACCCTGCTGCTGCTATTGCTTAATAATTGCCTGCAAATTTAGAGGTGTGGGTTGATTAATGACTTTAATTCATCGTAGCATCTTACAGGCTGTTTTCCAATGGCCAAAAAGTAATATTTCCCCCCAAAATCTGACCAAAATTTCATATTAAAAGCAAAAAATAATAAAAAATGCTACAGGTATTTGTAAATGGTCTTCACTTTAAATTACCTAGTGAATATTGATTATAGTGATTGTAGTTCATATTGATAAAACACTTGAATACTCTATAAATTATTATGTAGATCAATGCCATTTCATTTTTAGATTTTGTATAACTATACATACAACTCTAGCTGCTCTTTCTTGAGATTCACACTTCCGACAAAACCAGGGACCAGTTGGCACCTGAATAATTCCATAGCACGCTGAAAAAGAAACAAAACCAGGGACCAGTTGGCACCTGAATAATTCCATAGCAAGCTGAAAAAGAAACAAAACCAGGGACCAGTTGGCACCTGAATAATTCCATAGCAAGCTGAAAAAGAAACAAAACCAGGGACCAGTTGGCACCTGAATAATTCCATAGCAAGCTGAAAAAGAAACCGAAACTGAATGTCAGAGCTTACCATTATTATTTTATATGTCTGTGCTAAACAATTATTTTAAAATTCTGTGATAAACATATCACTGATCAGGGGTCCATGAGACTTCCACAGTTTGTTAAATGGGCATAAAACTGCAGTTTTCAGGTGTAATTATCACCCAGATGTCCGCTGTCACCTAATATAATAAATGTGTAGAAATGTTATCAAATTGGTATCATAAGTTTCAGAGATTTTGCGCAAGCAATATTCTTTTAAAATCTATAATGCAGAAGGATCTGACAATCAGGGCTTTCCACCCTTATATAACAGGGGCCGATATTCGGCCCCCACCCAATTGAAAATAAGGTCATTTTTTCCCAAAATTGATAGAAGAATTTCACAAATTGTATAAAAAAAAAAAAAAAAAAATATTTTTTTACTTAGGCAGAGCTCCAGATAAGGGTCGTATTTTTGTAATTAAGAATTATGTTCAAGTCCTTGACATATTTATTTTAAAATCTGGTCGTACCATTAAGAATTACAAAATCAAGTAAAGAATATTAGTTTCACATCGGTTGGTATCGATTTTTATTGATAATTCTTTTTGCGTATTAAGGATCTTTTCGGTACTCATTTAGAATGGTTGTTGGGTTTGTTTAACGCAGCGCATTTTTTCCAATAAACCGACGTGTACAGTCTTTCTGTAAAAACAAAATGATGTATTGCAGCCAGCTAAATCAGTACACATTAAAGTTAGTCATAAGCGTTCAAAATCTTCAAAAGACACTTTCGTAATGAACAACTGTGAACTTCCAACCTTTCAACGCGCAACCCATCTTGGCATTATACGAACTGAGTCACTGTCTGCGAATCAAAAGGAAAATGTAGAAGAAAACCTCAAGAAAGGACGTAGAGCTGCTTATTGTTTGTTTGGTTGTGGTTATCGTGGACATAACGGTTTGAATAGATCCACCATAGTACACCTTAACTTGACCTACATCACCCCAGTGTCGCTATACGGGCTAGAGCTACTTCTTCCGACAGAAACCATGATCAACAAGCTAGAAACATTTCAAAGAAAATTTGTTAAACAAATACTTCAGCTGCCAGATAATACAGCAAACTGTGCAATTTACCTCATAACAGGGCTTCTCCCTATACAAGCACAAGTTCATATTCGTGCTCTCTCATTCCTACATAACATTTGTTCTCTTGACGAAAACAGCATTGAAAAGCAGATTCTAATCAGACAAATTTATGTGAAAACCATTGACAGTAATAGTTGGGTAACTGAAATACGTAAAATCTTGTGGAAGTACGAGTTAGGTTCGCTCGAAGATATTGTTGAGGGCGTGCCATCGAAATTCACATGGAAAACTAAGCTGTATAAAGCGGTGAATACAAACTATTTGACCAAGGTCAACGGTCCCTTGAAGCTGCATTCAACTCATATGTTCTTGTGTGACGAAGTATTCAGACAAGGGAAAGTGCTACCTATATTCGCTCCAGAATTCACAGCTAGAGACTCGGACCGAAAGAAAGTTAAACTGCGTCTGGCAACTGGTACTTATTACCTACAATCTACACGTAAAAACTTCAACCAATACGACATCGATCAGACTTGTCAATTGTACCAGCAAGAAATAGAAACAACTAGTCATTTCCTCATGAGTGTTCATCATTGGACAATGTAAGACAATCTGTACTACCAGACATTGCACACCAGTGGAAGTGTATCTCAAACAGTGATTTTAGCATATTAAATGCCAGGGATGGAAATTAGTGGTTGCCCGTGAGCCCGGGGCAAGTAGATTTTGGCCTGGGCAACTCAATTTCAACAGTTGGTAGTCCAGCCGGGCAACTTACTTTTTTTAAAGCTTGAAACAAGTCAGTGAAATAAAAATTGGCGACAGTTGAACAATAATGTGTTAAATAATATTCATTATTTAGGCAAAGGAAATTATTCAATTCAAGCTCATAATAATACATAATGCATTGATAGTGTGTCACGTCAGCAATGTTATTTAATTATCTATTATTTTATTTAAAGAATGTATTAGATACACATGACACGACAAGTTCATATTTCTGGGCTTGTTACTCTTAAGCTGGGCAACCAAAATACTAAAGATGGTTGCCCGTTCGGGCAACCAATAGTAAAAGGTTAGTTTCCATCCCTGAATGCTGCTACCAAAACTCAAGTTATCATAAACTGTTGGCAATTATTGGGTCCATTACTTAAGACTCCGAAGAATCCTGAACTTTATGTGTTTGAAAAGCACTGTAGCCGTTTGCTATTCGGTCTCGATTGCGCTAGAAAAGTATTATTGGCTGGCTTGGCACAACAATTACCCTCCCGTACCAGTAGCTCTTCCTCTAAACATAAAAGACTGAACTGAACGAAAGTATAAATAGATGTTGTCTAACCCATAGACACTAGTGTTAATATAGTGCGGAAGTGCGGACATATTGTGCATTAATCTGCATCCTTTGTGTACAAAGTATTGGTGGATGGTGTTATCGTTATTACGATTCTATGTACAAAGTATTGGTTGACGGTTTTATCGTTAATACAATTCTACGTGCAACTGAACGGTTCTCCTACGAAGGGGGCAAAAGAAATTACAAGATACAATGGCTGCGCCCAGAGGACATCCTAAAAAACTGCAAAGCGTGCAAAAAAACACGCTTTTAACATATCAGACCTTTTTCTGTCTATTTGGGGAAAAAGTACCTAGCAAAATGGGGATTTTTCGAGTCGCGAAATCTTCCAAATTGGGAAGAATTTTCATCGACAAAAGCATTATTTGGGCAGGGGTTTTTCCAGCCATTTTGGATAAAAATCATATAAATTATGGTTATATATTTTGTAGGTTGTTTAAAAAATAAAACTGAGATATAGAGTCTAATAATCATAAGTCATAAGACACTTCTTTCTATAAAAAAAAAAATTGAGGGGGGGATTTTTTTTTGAGAATTGGGGAAAAAATATGCATATTTGGCATGGGGAATGGGTCCGACTATCGGACCCGTGAGATAGGCAGAAAAAGGCCTGTCATAATTTCAATTTTAGACTGAATCTCATATGTTAAGCCAATGGAAATAAAAGCTAAAAAATTACAAGCATTCTCATTGTTAGATATTTTGAGTTGAGACTAAGTGTTAGACTTTCTTGGTCTGGGCTCTTAAAAATGTCTCAGTATTCATTGTCAGGATAGTAATAAGTGGTTGCCCGTTTGCCAGGGCAAGTAGTTTTAGGTCTGGGAAAGTCAATTTTAAAATTTTGAAAAAGCTTGAAACAGTTTTCCCACAGTTTATCACGGTTTTTTTAAAGCACAAAGATTCAGGTTCATAAAAGGACATAATGCATTGAGTCACGACTGCAATTTTATTATTATTTTATTATATTGGCTGATTTAATTTTTGTTAAATAGAAGTGTTAAATAATTATTACGTGTACTTGGTTATGTGCTACTTAATCTTTTGCCAGGCTAACAAAGTATGGAGCTGCATTCTGGGAAAACTTGTCTTAATGCATGTGCGTGAAAGTGTTTTTTTGCTTAAAGAAAGTCTCTTCTTAACAAAAATCCAGTCTAAGCGGAAAGTGTCGTCCCTGAGTAGCCTGTGCTGACTTTCATGCTAATCTGGAAAGACACTTTACGCACATGCATAGACCAGTGTTCCCAGAACCCGGCTCTAATGTTGTGTAATGTTTGGCAGGCTGGTTTCCAGGAGATGGGCAGTGGTGGGGTAAGAGGACACCTGGGCAGGCAGTATGAGGTGCCAAATCAGGTACTCATTAGGTTAAAGCTTTTTACTGGAGGTTTCAAACTATACGAGTCTCGTTCTAATCAGGGACGACACTTTCCGCCTTAACTGAATTTTTGTTAAGAGGAACAATTCCATCAAAGCGGAAAGTGCTGTCTCTGATAGCCTGTGTGGACTGCACGAGCTGATCTTGGACGACACTACACACATGCAATAAATCCAGTTTTCCTAGAAGCTCATATTACCCTTATGTCTCTTTTTCCAGGTTCATTTTATATCTCCGAGACACTGTTTTCTGAAATCATGCTCCTGGTGTTCAAATTTGCCGTAACCAGTAGAGGGTGGGAGGTCAATTATGCAGCGAAAACAACTTAAAAATATTATAAGCTCTGAAACGGCAAGGCCCAAATGTTTAATAATTTGAATTTTATCCATTGTTGTTCTTCACAAGGTTTGTTCAAATTATGCCCCTGACATTAAAACTGAGCACACCCGATTGGTCACATGCTTTATTGTTACAACTTGCTGCATTTGTAATATAAACATTGGGGTGTGTTTGGGGTGGGTACTCATCATAACTGTGACAAGCTCTAGTTTAAAATGATGTTTCCCGCATTTCAGCTTCCAAAATCAGGCAGCGTAGAGCAGATGGGAGGCAAGGGTAAAAAAGGGAAGAAGAACATACCGGTACAAATGTCCTCTGCCCATGTAAGTTTAAGGAACCATCAGGGATTTCAATT
>VMBQ01002622.1:6852-45750 GCA_007657795.1 Dreissena rostriformis
TACAATGAATTAGCTAGGACGACAAATAATGCATATTCCACTTTAGCCCTTTCAGCGCTGGAACCGAATTTTGAAGGCCTTTGCAAACAGTTTGGATCCAGATGAGACGCCACAGAACGTGGCGTCTCATCAGGATCCAAACTGTTTGCTATTCTGATAGTATTCTTTGGGAAAAAAAATCGAAGAAAATACTAATTTTAGAAATTCAGCAGACGACATTTTAGCAGACGACAAATTTCCCAACATGCAAAGGGTTAATGCCCAGTCGGTGCTTTATAATAAATGACTTTAACTAAAGTTATTTCCACCAAGTGCCTTACAACGTTGATGATTACTAGCCCTTTGCATGCTGGGAAATTTGTCGTCTGCTAAAATGTCGTCTGCTGAATTTCTAAAATTAGCATTTTCTTCGATTTGTTTTCAAAGAATACTATCAGAATAGCAATCAGTTTGGATCCTGATGAGACGCCACGTTCTGTGGCGTCTCATCTGGATCCAAACTGTTTGCAAAGGCCTTTAAAATCCGGTTCCATCACTGAAAGAGCTAGACAAGACAAATATTTGTTCAAACTTGCACAGTGTGCATCCTATACACACTAGATATTGCACAAATTATTATGTCACAGAGATCAGCATAGTAATACAATAGACATAAGCAGTATCGTATACGGTTACGAAAAGGCTATGTAAAATACTTGTTATATATGGAGGATTATTATTTGAAGTTTAGTAATAGCATTAGAAATATGAATAATTCTTTCTTGAAAACAGACCTTCTTTTACAAATTTGGCTTACTTAATAAGTTCAAATTTATGCGTTGTTTTCATCCATTGGTGGAATTTATAAACAAAATGCATAATGTTAAAACATTTCTTTAGATTGTTTCCTCTAATATCAACGTATAAAGGACATGTACAAACAAAATGAAACTCATCTTCGACATCTTATTCGTTACAACAAAGGCAATAACGTTTGTATGTGGTGTATTTTGACCATTACATACCTTTGAAGGTATCAGTTTAGGAGATGACGACGGTGCCTCAGACTTTCCACTTCCGCCGCGCATGCGTCCGAACAGTTTCGATAGGCCCTTGGACTTCTTCTTCTCTGGAGGCGGCGTCTGCAACGCAATTCATCCGATGTTGTTTTCCAGAAACATATTCACAATCTTATATTCTTCGTATTGTAGAGTTGTCATGTAATTAAGTTGTTGTTATAGTATTATTAAGCGTGCATAAATGGTGTAAAATATGAATTATTTGACCGATAACAAAATACAAATTTTGTTTTGTAAAAGACAAATAAAAGATAGCTTTTGTATCGTAAACCAGTATGATAGTGTCATTTATGAAATTGCAAAATGCAAAGATCATCAAATCTTAAAGCTAAAATACATAAGATTAATTGAATATAATATAGTACATCATACATGCACATTAGTTTACAATTTATACTATTCAAGCATACAGTTAAATCAGGTTTTATAGTCTAAAGTCGTCATGCGATAGTTTACATAATTAGACTTAATGCCTGTTAATTTCACGGTATTATAAATATACACATATGCAATGCAGTATTAAATGTTTTTTTTTGTAATACAAAACATAAGAAAGATAACTGGTGGAAAGGAGTTACGGGTTTATATGCAAGAAATATTTGCTCTATAAAATCGTCAAAAAACTTGCAACAATAAATGTCAACGCATAATCTAAAATATTTTTTTTTAATATGAATACTGAAAGAAAATACAGAACGCTGGAGTTGCCAGACATTTTCTTAAATGGTATGTCAAAGGTCTTAGATTCCATGTAGTATTTCACCATTCTCCGTTGATGTTCATATAAACGAATAATATGGCGTAACAACATCGTAACGTTATGAGACAGTTCATATAATTCAAAGTAACAAGCATTAAAACGTAATATAACAGTAATTGATATTTTTTTGAATATTTACATAGAATTCATTTCACTGTCTATTTGTGTTGCTCATAATTGTGTTAAATATAGTACAATGTATCCTGCTTTGCTTGAATGCATAATTATAGGTCTGTTGTAGCATCCCATGGTTATCATCAGACTATAACATATTATTTAATACATTATGCGTAATGCAACGGCATGCATGTTTATAGGTATGGAAAAACATACATGAAAGAATACAATAGAGCGTGTAAGCACACATGATGCACATAGATGCAACGACACTGTTGAGTCATAACAATCATAAAACCGACTGTTTCTCAGGTTTACTGATTTTCATTTTCGCTGAAACACTCGCTCATACTAATTTTTATTAGCTCATCCATATATTTATAAAATTATTAAATCAACATATTATGATATAAATAATAAGCTCAAAACTTTATTTTTATTCGTTTTAGAGACACATTAATCAGATAACATAACCAGTAAGTTATATGTTTACGAATGTTCTGACGAAGTCTCTATACTTTCACCAACGTCATTGCATCTATTGACCGAAGCTGTAAGCCAATTAGACTAAAAACAGTCAGGTGTGGCAAGATTCATTTGCATGGCAAGTATTTACCAACTGCAGTTAACCACCTTTTTAAGCCCAATTTAATTTCTGTTGAATATGGATGCTTGAAGGACAACACAGACAATTTATCTTGCCACCCCTCTCAGCACATATATGCCTTCATGCCCCCAACTTTCAGAGCCCAAAGATTCCAAAGTACCGACATTGAAATTAGGACCAGTATACGAATATACGTATTTGGTTACGATGTATAGCTGTTTATAACTTGCGTTCCGTGCTTAAACATTCAGGCATTGTGTGCTAACCGTCATCCCCAAATGGGCAGTCAAATCTTTACGATGGTATCTGACGTAACCACTGACGCCATCAAGTGCACTCCCTACCTCGACAGATACCGGAGGACTTTTTGGTGATATTTCGGTTATAGAATGTTTCGGTTTCGTTTCACGTTCTGAAATATAGAAAACACCATGTGAACAATTACTTTATGAATGCTAATGCACACAATAATTATAAATGAAATACGTGTTGCTAGTTTCGTTTCATGGAATTTAGTTATACAATATAAAATGTTCAACCAGATACGAGTACTTTCAAGTATACAACTGAATATAGAATAAACTAGTTAAATAAAAAGTAGGGCATGCGCGACAACAGAAACAATTGATGAACATGAAACTAAATTCATGTCAAAAACGGGGGACATCAACGAAAAGATATACAAGAAGCTATACGTAGATCTATGTTGAGAAAACATGGGAATAACAGATTGTTAGAACAACTCAACACCAATAAAGCATTGCAAAAAAGAGAGAAAAGAAATGAGAAATGAGAATCGCTCTGTGAAAACGGGGTTGAATGTATGTGCGTAAAGTGTCGTCCCAGATCAGGGACGACTCTTTTCGCCTTACCTGGATTTTCGCTAAGAGGAGACTTAATTGAAACAAAAAAATACAATGGAAGCGGAAAGTGTCGTCCCTGATTAGCCTATGCGGACTGCATAGGCTAATCTGGGACGAGACTTTACGCACATGTATTAAACCCCCTTTTTACCGAGCGCGGTCTAAATGAATAAAACACATGAGAAAGTATTTGTATATTAGTACCCGCATGACTGAATACAGGACTTGTTTTTACGTCATGTTCGTGGAAGTCATCTGGAGTAATAATTTGAATCCCATCACCACCTAATAAAGCAAATCATTTAGCTTAAATAGCGTAAGTAAGCGCAATGTTATTATAAATTGAGCAAGGCTAAAACATTAAATATATTATATCGTCCATAAAAAGGTTTGATCTACTTGTGTATTCTATGTTTGACGACACATATTTTAAGTCGTCCACAACATGGTTATTTCAATGTTTGATATCGGCATAAATACGACTACCAACATCACACTTCATACCAATAATAATAAGAAGCATCCAATAAAATTTATTAAAACGATAGTTAAACATTAATCTTCGTATCTTCATATCTTGCAAGGTGTCAGATTGTATCGTTAACATATTTAATAAGACACAAACCGGTTTTAGTAAATAAAATTTATATTATATTATGTCATGATATCGAAAATGTCAAGACAAACACCACATTAAAGACTAAGTTCTCTCTATTGATAACAAATTGCGTTGATTTTTTTTAGATGTATTGATAACTGTACCTCTAACAGTACTTTACATAAATTTAGAAAAAAAGAAGAAGTTATTTTGAGACCAGTACACACGTTTTAAAGAATTTTGTGTTCGAGATATATAATACATTCAACTATTTACAATCTTAAAACTGAATATTGTCTGACGTCGAATATCAATACATTTGCATCGAGAAAAACACATGAAATTTACAGTTTTATACATTTGCTGTGCAATTGTTGATATATATGGAATTAACATTCCCGTAACCGAAGACTACGTGACCAAGTACTACGCAGGGATTTCAATTGAAGCATAATCCTGCTGTTTGATGCAAGCATTTTGCAGTTTTCTCACTTTTGACTCCTGAAAATTATCTGCCTTGCATCATTTTGATGCAATGTTAATAGCCCGCTTAATCAATAATATATGTTATACCATAAAAATGTGTAGTTTTTTTGCATAGTATTTCTCTCAAATTTATTCTTAGTTACATTTTCAGAGCATTTAACAAATATGCAGGAAGAAAATATCTCTGGACTTCAGTATTTTGACTGAAAATTGTATTTGAAACCTGCAAATTTAAAGCAATCTATTGAATACTGATCTCTACCTGTTTCTCCGGCAACAGTCGCATATCCGTGTGACCGAGGGAACGTGTGGGGTTTCGGGGGCAGGGCGGGGGCATCCTTCTCGCCCATAAGTCGAGTTGACATCCTCGTGCTTTCGAGGGAGAGTTCCGACACTCCGCTGTCGTATTTGTTTTCAGGGCCTATTGGTTTTAAAACGCAATGACATTTTTTAAGGTACTGAAATATGGTGTTTAAACAAAACGGCTTAGTTTCATATACATGTATTAAAAAATGGGTCTTAATGTTTCCGTATCATTGGGCAGTTAAATGGGATAAATTCAAATTCCAGTTCATATCTGGACAAAAAGCTTTTTTCTTTTAACTTATATACAATGATGAAAATAATACAATTTTAAGCTATTATAGTTTCAAATTCCTTTAAAAGCATGGCCTTCTTCTACAAGAGCTATTCATAAAAGATATCGAAGTTTTACAGACTTGTTCTCTAAAACAAATATGCTTTATTAGTATGGCCTGGCAGCAGTCGTATTTGTCCAACAATATTGTTTTCAAGGAAGAGTATTTTCTATTCTTTGAATTGTTCTAATCACAATTAAGCCCATACAGTATACATCTCAAAGAGTAATTGAGTCGAGCTCTGAGAAATCGGGTTAAATACATGTGCGTAAAGTGTCGTCCCAGATTAGGCTGAGCAGTCCGCACAGGCTAATCAGGGAAGACACATTCCGCCTAAACTGGATTTTCGACAAGAAGAGTCTTCCCTTAAACGATAATTTCAATAAAAACGGAAAGTGTCGTCCCTGATAGCCTGTTCGGAATAGACAGGCTATTCTGGGACAACACTTTGCGTTCATGCATAAACCCCCTTTTCACAGAACGAGAATCAATTAGATTTCCAAACTCACTGGTGTGCAGTTTATCAGCGAACGACTCCAGCATGTTGGCCAGCTCACAGTGCGCATGCGCTCGTGCGATATCCACGGGCCTGTGTCCGTCCTTATTGCGCCTGTTGACCACGTCGTACATCATTGGGTTGCTTAGCAACGCATCGCAGAATCGGACGAGGTTAAATCTGGCGCCAAAATGTAACAACGTCGGCCAGACGCTTTGGTGGAATTCTAAAAAAAAAGAAGTTGAATATACTGGGAAGCGGACAATTACAACAGGCGAGGCATGGTATAGGGGTGATAACCCAAAAAAGGGTTAGGGTAAGGGTTAGGGTTAGGGGTCGGGTTAGGGTTAGGGTTGGGTTTAGGCTAACCCAAACCCTAACCCGACCCCTAACACTAACCCTAACCCTAACCATAACCCTCTAACCCCCCCTTGCGCAATACCATACCATGCCTCGCCCGTTGTAGTTTACCGCCTCCCGAATATACTTTAGAAAAAAAAAATGGAAGTTAAAGCTATATTAAAAAATTCGGTCCACCTTTATCGATTTTGTAGGAATGTTAGGACACACTCACTCACAAAGTGCGGCCTTAGGCGGGGAAGGAATGCATACATTTCGAAAAACACACACATTAAACATCTTTATGATTTGACGCTTAATCAGGAAGCTTCTCGAGTTGTAAAGAAGCTCGGGAGCGGTAACATAAATGTATCGAGACAAAAATAATATCTTCATTCTATTAGACTTGAGTAATTTGCATATTGCGTTCTTGTGCAAAGGGAACATCGTCAAGCTCGTTTAACTGGCATTTGAAGATAGACGACTTAAGAAAAAGTGTAAGGATTATTGAAAATTTGCAAATTACAAAAAGGAAAGTTATGTGGATATAGATTAACTTCATAAATCTTATTAAACGCCGGGGTAGCCCCGAGAAAAATTCAATATTTTTTACTCGCGTCATGCGGCAATGAATTTACGCCATATGTGGCCAGCGTAGCTCCAGACAAGCAGACGTTATGGCGCAGTCTGGTCAGGAGTTACTCTTTCCGCAAATGGGACCACGAAACCTTGTGTGACTTAATAGCGGACAGGGAAGCCCCTGGCCATAATGCGTGAATGCGCAGTCTGGTCTTGAGTTGCTGGTCGCAAATGGCATAACACCCATTTTCGAAAGACGCGGCTCAATTACATAAAGATTATTATTTAATATCTGCAATCGATAGTGATAGACAATCACTATTATAATACTATCGATCAGAGTAGCTTATACGGAAGTATCATAGTATAAGTTGATTTTCTAATAATTAGTTTCTACTGTACACGTTACACATCTTCTTAACTTGCTTCCGTGTGTTCAATAGGTTCCTGGTGTATTGTTTATTTCAAGACACTTTGTTTCGTAAACAATACAATACAAAAGTTAAGGGAAACTCCCTTTGACAAAAAAGTTTGACCTTTTCGAACCAAAACAATTTTGTCATTTTGTTTATTATGCAAGCTGACACCTCGTAATCTCCATGTTTTGGTCTTCTTAACTTTTGCTTTTTTTCAGCATGCATTCCAGTTTTCAGCTCAGTTTCTTAGACGACTCGAATGAAGACATGGTGAGAAAATAGACGCTCCGACACAAAATAAAAGATAATGAAGAAAAAAAGTAATGAACGTAGTAGCATGTCTGTCCCATGACTCGTGTCTTTTGTGATTTGCACGTGCACACGATGCAGGTATATTGTTATTTCATTTTTTTTATGTGAGCCATGTATTCACGAGTGCATATATACACATGTCAGTACTCATACTATTATTCAGAAGTCGCCAGCTTAACGTTTATAGAAGCAAACTTACATTAAACTGTTTTGTTGACTTTCACTCTCGATTTCGTTCATGGTATCATGTAAGAATTAAATTTATATGCGAGTTTTACAGCCCAATTTATCGTATAGAATTGCGATTTTATGTTCTTTAGTATGCAAAACGTGATCAAAATATATCCAATTTGAAATTCGAAACAAATTTTGTAAATTTGATAACTTTCGAGGCAGACAATATTTTGACACGTTTTAATATTCTGGTTCTTTGGTGTTATTAGCCTGGTTAAGTTTCATAAAACAACGAAAAGAAAACATAACTTCATGAAATGTTAAAACGACTAAATGATAAACGTAGTCAGATTATACATGTTTATTATATATACACTTCCATTTGTCAGTTTGTTATCAGATTATTGCGCTTTTTGCGACTAAAGGTTGGTCATTGTCGGCTCGGGTACTACTAACATATACCCCGGGTACTCTTAAGTATACTTACATGTACCCCGGGTACGGTAAATATACTAAAACGTACCCGGGAAATTTAACGCCAAATCGGTCGTTGTCGACAATTTTTTTAAATTTATTATATTCACATTTATGTCAATTTTCTGTAAAATGGCCTCTATATTATCGAAACTCATACTCAAAAAGCATGTTGATGCATTTTTTTTTAAAAGAGAAGTTTGTTTAAGATAATCGGTAGCGCGTTTTACGACATCGGATTTTGGGAGGGAGTAAAGTCTAAAATCGACCGGGTACGATAAAGTATATTTACCGTACCCGGGGTACATGTAAATAGTACCCGAGCCGACAATGACCAATCGAGCTCTAATACCATATGCTAACTTTGCAAACTATTTCAATAGAATCACACTAAACCGGACTTTGTAATAATGAAACGCAAGAAACGTTATCAGGAGATAAGTTTACACATTACCAATTGCCTAGAAGTGGGCAAAACATACAAAGCAACATTATGCATTTTTAACAAATGATTAAAGCTGAGGTCACCAATGGGGGTTGAAACCGGCAAAAAGTCTTTACGAATCACAATCATCGCGCATTATTTTATCACGTAACACACGCGTGTAGCAAAACATAAACCTCAAAAGTTTACAATTCAAATAAAAATGCAAAACTTAAAATAAATGTTCGAGTAGATGCTTTTTCTTACATGAATCGGCAACCATATCGAAGCGGGAGAGGCTCTTCACATTAAATCATAGTTTCGTTGTGAAATCCCTTTAATGATAGAACTTTTTGTTAATTTGGGGTATTAAACAGATATAACCCATACAATAAATGAGTTTTGAATGAATCAAGTACAATCTATGATGGCACAAAAAAGGCTACACTATGTATGTTTGTGGATATGGGACCAGATCACCTAGTATGACAGGCACCAGTATATAAAGTCATTATTAGTGTCCAAACTGAGAAAAATATTTAACCCATTTATGCCTAGTGGACTCTCCCATCCTTCTAAATTGGATCAATTTATTTCCAAAATTAGGGATGTCTAGTATATTTATTTCTATATTTAGAATATTTCTTACAGAAATTCCTTTAAGCAAACAGCGCAGACCCTGATGAGACGCCGCATCATGCGGCGTCTCATCGGGGTCTATGCTGTTTGCCAAGGCCTTTTTTCTAGACGCTAGGCATACATGGGTTAACAAAGTATTAAAAGCTAGGCCCTCTGATGATGAAAGTTTTCTTATGAGTAGTACTCTTTCAAAATAAAAATGGCCACATAATTATTGGCACGTATATTAAGCTTTCTATTTCAGTTGAATGAATGCTGAAGTTTAAGACTTAATCTGATTCTCAGCATGTTCGTACCCCATAAAGCCTTGTTCTTCATATACTGACCTTCGTTATTTACTGGGTACGTCAGACCCGGGAACGCGTTGGCGCTCTCGATCAATGACGTCATCTTCTCGTCGAGAAGCGTACAGTCGCCGTCCTCTATACCGAAACACTGGCATAACAGTTGCTCAGGGGCAGTCACCTCTTCCAGTAGCTGCCGTAGAAGCTCCAACTTATCACTTTCAAGGCAATCATCATCGTTAGCCTTCAGCGTGTCTCTATTGTTGTCATTATCATCATTGACATTACAGTTCACGTTTTTATCGGATTTCTGGCGGTTTCCGTTTGAGTCTGTTTGTTTTGTTACATTTTCGATGAAAACATTGTCACAGTCACTAATACTTTCGCTAACATTCACTATAAAGTCCGTCTGAGATGAAACGCTGACGAGCGTATTCGACTGATCGGCTGTGGATTTGTGAAGCGACGCCAGACGACGTTTGGACTCGTTGACGTCTGCGTCAAACGCCTGCTTGTGGTCGTTATAGAGACGTGACACTTTACGTTCCCCTATTGACTGGTCGTCCTGGTACACGGTAACGGAACACGCCGTCGGGTCTGAAAGTGAGCAATAAACAAAAACATTACTTTGAAATTTAAACTACCAGGGCCTTCTTCGACTTAAGAATAAGGAATAGACTTAGAACCAAGAACACTTTGCCCAGTGTTTTAATATATGCAGGCTACCACTGGTTATCATGTCATTAATAAAATGTTCTATATGAAGAATGGTGTAGATGCAGGTGGTTAATGCAAAGTTTGACTAACAACTAAAGCAATTCTGGAATATTCCGATTTAAAGAATATTCTTTGGTTTTAGACGTTATGTACTTAGGACATGGCTGCACGGCTAGGAATGTCCAAGTTCTGAAGGCGCCATTTCAACGAGTGGATTGTTGCATACACACGCAATGCTCTGCAGCTTTGGTGTATTTAGCATTATGACATTATTATTGTTATTGTTTGAAACACGGTAAAACAAAAATAATTAATGTTTCACTAATTTACATCAGGTGCAATTGAAAATGAATTAAATTAAAGGTGTAACGTTTTTTTTAAATCTATACTGGACTCAAATCTTGTATCCCACCCGCGCTGTGTGGTCAAGAGCTACGCTGTCCGTTATAAGGTCACGCAAGGCTACATGGTCTCGTTAGCGTACACGGCAGCTTCAAACCAGTCTGCGCGGACGCTGTCCGCACATGGCATAAGGCCCATTTTCGCATGACGCGGGTCACATTGACTCTAAAGCATGTTATATTAATGACATACATTATGAACTCGAATACAAATATGGTATCCCCTTAAGCTAAGCTGTGGTTAAAAGTACAAACACAGCAGATTACTCTGCTATTGTGATTATTTAACGCAATGTGATACACTTTTGTCGGCAACTGGCAAAACATATACGAAAATGCAAAGCTTGTAAAATGAAATGAAAATACATTAACATTGCAATGTCCAATTAAGCCGCGTGGTTTTACGGGCACAAATTCTAATAAATCAATTTTGGGGGAATGTGCGTATTCAATAAGTTTCATGAAAACATATGAGATTAATAACGTACAATAATCTCCTGCTCATAACAAAACGCGCTTTTATCATGTTGAAGGATTATTTATTAGTTATCAATGGGCCCGAATTCTATGTTATTGTAACCGTATGCAGTCAACACGGAAGATAATTTGATGCATGGAATTTAAACATTACAATTAAGTAGCCGAAAAGGAATTCCCCGTCTTGATCCGTGTTTCCCCAGTTTATGAATTCATGGCCGTTGTTAATGCGCTAGCATGTGCGAGATTTCTTCGTTGAGCGGGTTCCATTCACTGTGATATCGCTTGTGGGCGGAGCCTGACCTCGCATTAAAGAGCGTGGGTATACAATTTAAAACTCTGACAGGTTCTTTATAATGTGCCCTTACCACGGGATTGAACACAATATGCATAATGGTAACTGATTACACCAGTTATTTAAACTGTGGGTACTTAAAAAAAAAAATAGTAAAAATATGCTACTATTTTCATGGTAAGATGAAATCAAATTTATCTGAATCTTAAATCAATTGACGATAAGGTATGGGCTCACAGGCAGATCATCCGCCTGAACATAAATCAAATCGTTACTTGTTAAGTACAGTTTATTAGGGATATAACACCAGTCTGTAATCGATTTACTTTTTAACCTGAATTACTATTGGAATTCCATGTCGTATATCATAAGCGATTTATAATCAGCGATACAAAATATTACTTCCGGGATCAGACGTAATTCGGGCAGAAAACATGAAACTTGCATACGATTAATAACGAAAACTCGATGCGTTTGTATTTAAGAGTGTTAGGTCAAATGAAACCATATTAAAAAAAAAACAACATGAATAGGCACTTTCCTGTTTGCTAAGTTAGCGAAATATTTACTCTGACTATAAGGAAAAGGACATTATTTATGAACTAAAACCAGAAATCTATTTATAAAATGAAACTGGGAATTTTCAGGTTGTCCCCGTAGAAAAAACAAGCTAATACAATTAGTCCATGTCTACCCTTTATGTGCGCTTGAGGTCTAATTAAATTTCAAAAGAATAAATACTTCCTCATCGGAGATCGATAAACGTGTTTCAATTTCGGATCATCTGAGTGAATAAATTAACAGCAAAGTTTATACACCATTATACAAAAGAAAGCCCGGAACATCATCACCTTCATGCATTAGATAGTGCCACAAACATCTAACGACTATCCTTGATTAAATCATGTTTACGCGTGTATAACGAGAAAGAGATTGACATCTGCTGGTTTTAAAATACGTTCTTTGATACCGTTTGTTTATATCTAATTTGATAAACATGATGGGTCATTTTTCTTTTAAGAATGATCCCTCTAAAGAGCATTATCGTGCATGAGCCCCCTGCACTCTGCCACCCAAAGTTCCGGAAATACCCGCTATGGGGAACCGACCACATTTATCGCAAAATTGTTAATACTTGATAACATTATGATGCCCGATGATTCCAGTAGAGAAAAATATGATGCCCTTCTTTACTGGTGTGACAATGCTCTTCATAGATAGCCTTCTGCCCCAGCGGTGATTATTTTGAACTTCGAGTGGCGACATTGGCCATGAGGTGGCCTGACACTCTTATCCACTTCGATAAAGTCCACTTGGTGAGATGTATTGGAATCTCATCCTGATATCAATAAACCAGCTTTTTTCTAATGCAGGTCATTTTTTGTAACTTTTTCAGGGTCTTATATAGGCCCCTTTCCCAAAAAGGAAGAGCCTTCCCCCTAAGATTTTTTTTTTAAATGATGCAATTTTCCCCCAAATTTCAAGCTTACTTTTGAAATTTCTTCCCCTCTTTCATTTTTGTCGATATTTCTTTCCACAAAATGGAAGACCAGGCCCTCTCCCCAAATCAAGAAAAAAAAACCTGGTCTAATGGCAATCTTCGTACGTTAATTGTGACAAATAAGCCTATATTCCTTACACGTGCGGGTAAATAATTTGTAAAAGTATGGTTCTAATGTTCTTCTTCCCTACCTTTCTGTTGATTTGATAGCTGGACAGTATAGACGGCGTATTCACTAAATGTTGGCGCCAAGTGCTCCTCTCCCATGACGATTTCCAGCTTCCGCTCGGCTCTCCGGTCCACCACCACGTATAAAGTGTTCTCCTGAAGTACGAAAAAGCATGTGTCGTTTGTATTGAGAAGAAATATGATGTAAAAAGCAACTTGTTTGGACTTACAATTATCAACCCTCCTCCCAAAAATTTAATATTGGAAGTCTCATTATGGCCGAAAACTACATTATCCCCCTAGAATCTGACATAAAATATGTATTGCATATTCGACATGAAATAAAATCCATTTAATATTTGGTTACAAAACCTAAGCCATTAAATAATTCAGGACGCGTCAACGCAAATCATCCACGCGGAATACGACACAAGGTGGTGTACTGGATATGGTGTCCGCCTAGCGATGAGGAGGTCCCGGGTTCGATCCCCGTACATGTAACATTCACCGCCCNCGATACACCAATGACTGGTTTAACCGGTTCTACCAAGGACAGAATTAAACAGTGATTTAATTTCTTAGACTGTCAATGCTATTGATCACAAATAAACAGGCTGAAACTCAATATCACATTTTGAAATATTGATTTATAATATTGAGACGGAATACGGTATTGAGTGCACCAATAAGTAACAGTCACATGTGTTTTATGCAATCCGCATTCAATGTATAGAGGGATTTTTACGTACTGACAATAAATAGTAATGACAATCCTTAGCGCCATTAAAGGAAGGAAAGTGTTTTCATGAAACTCGACTTTCCAGTATGAGTGGCTGTTAATGATTGTTGTGTCCGGATATTGTAGACTATAAACGAACAATGCAGACAAATTAATATCTGACGTTTGTGCAAATTAGTTAAGGGATGGTTATATGTGAAGTATGATAACAAGTGTTCGACAAGAACGTTTATTTTAAAAGCACACACTCATATAAAACTTAGAGCATTTATATTTTCACAGATGACTAATCCAAACTAACCCGGAATAAAATCCCGCAGTTTTCCATTAGCAATGCAAGTTGTAAACATGGTGAGCTAACCCGGCATAAAATCACGCAGTTTTCCATTAATCATAAAAAATATAAGCAAATCGATCATGGTAGTTTTCTGACAGTTAAGTTAACATTCAAATGTAGTTCGAGAAGTCTTTTTTATCAGATATGAACTAATAGCGCGCTTTAAACTGCTGATGTTTTAATCGTTGTCAAAACCAACACATCGTATCATCCGTATAGAACGATACGATCTAATGGTTTATCTAAATGCACTGTACAAAATAAAAATACAGAAAACATTTGATGATTTTTTGAGCGTACAAACTAAGTCGAACACAAGGATATAAGAAAAGTGATACATAAATATCTTAATTGTGATATTCGCGTGCACAATTAAAATGAAAATTGAAGACCGATGTCGTTTTAAACGCTCGTTAACACTATATACAACTTGAAAGCACCCACCCACTGTTACTCCAGCGTAAATTAGAATTTTGACGTTTTATGTGACCAAGTACGATTACATTTGAGCCTCGCTCTGGGAAAACGGGGCTTAAAGCATGTCCGTAAAGTGTAGTCCCGGATTATCCTTTGCAATTCGCACATACTAATCAGGGACGACACTTTCCGCCTTTTTTGGTAGTTAAGCAAAAATATCCATATTAGGCGAAAAGTCTCGTCCTTGATTAGCCTGTGCGGACTGAACAGGCTAGTATGGGATGACACGCTACGCACATGCACTTAAGCCCCGTTTTCCCAGTGCGAGACCCATTTGTTTGCATACTCGTATATTATTATTTATATAACGATTCGGAAGCGTGATCTCTCTCAAATTCCATAAACTGAGCCTACCTTGAAAAACACTTCATGCAGACAATTAACCTGCCGGGGGGAGTAGGCCGGAAGGAAGTCATAATCGCTCGAGCCGCGGTTAGCGTCCGGGTCACTCGCACTGTGATCGAACAACTGCGGCGATTGGGCCGGAGACGAATGCGCTGGTGGTGACGTACCGAGCTCCCCTTCGAACATAAGAATAATCTGTATCATCATTTCCTTCACCGACTCTTCCGACCCCGTGTTCTCGTGCATCGCGCAGTCCGCTACCTGTGCGCAACCATAGCGACGCGACGCCTCCTCGAGGTCGCACTGCTCACTTCCGGTTAGGATAAGCAGGCATTTGTTGATGTCCACGTGTTTGAACACACTCCAGTCTGTGAACTCCAGAAAATCAGGGGTGACTATGAACACGTTTACGTGCGAAGATATTTCGAATGTTTTCGTGTCCGTGAAGTTAAATATCTTACACTTGATATTATAGTCCTCTAGTTTTACTGCCACATATTTGGCCCACTCACTGCCGTCGCTGGGTATATAGAACACAGAAGCGCCTTGATGCATTTTTGAAAGGTTTCGCACTCCTCCCCGCTATCTCTGAAAGACAAGACACAGATGACGTTATAATAACACTGTTATTGTTGTGTCCACGCAATAAGGAAACTAACGAGTAAAGACCATGCTAATCTTTTCCGGGTTTTTTGAATGGACTATGGGCATCTAAATCATTTGTCATTTGCAATAATCATTAAATTAGAGTAAAAATCCTTGATCGATCCTAATACATGTCTTGCATTCTTTTCGAGTATGTTTACATCATAATGCGCAAACCCAATCGTTTTCCGGCGAATCTTAACGTTCTCACGGTCTTGCAAAATTGACACTACAACGGTTTAATATTGAATTGGAAGAAGAACTCGTAATTGTACAGTTGGTATAACATGCAGGAGCATTGGTGCATTTTGGCGAATATATACTGTTGCTTTCCTTTGTGAAAAAAAAAACGAATTAAGAAGGTGTAGAATAGGTCGTGGTGGAAGGGGTTATTGTTATACCCTACACCACGTAGACAGTTGGCGACGGTAATAGAAGTAGTTTTTTACGGTTATAGCAAAAAAAAAAAAAAAAAAAAANTATTTACAGAAGGTTACACATAAAAACAATGACACATTATACATATTATGCAGATGAATCAATACTTTTTTACAATGTGGCTTCTTAAAAAAACATACACATATAGGTCTATAACAAGTAAAAACATTCAAACAATATTTTCTAACACCCATACATAACACACATTTTGCCTTTTAGACAGACACACATAAAATATCATTGATTAGAAATACTCGTACTAAATACTCGTACTAAAACAGATGGAATGTGATGTTGGTGATGATGATGTTGTTGCTGCTGGTGTTTGAAGATGCTGTGTATGTTGTGTTGTTTGTTTTGTTCGTTTATGTTGTTTTTCTGGTGGTGGTGGTGGTGGTGGTAGTAGTAGCAGTATTTATAATATATAGTGGTTTAAAAAACCCGAGACTTACCCAAAAATACGTAATCGATCGTTTTATTATGCATTAATAAATTCACATTTTAGCTTGTATTTAACACGAATTATTGTGTTAATCACATGGCGTACTTTGCTAATCAACAGATAAGTCACAGTTCAATTACGGGACTGTTGTGCACTTTTCTTCCGGCTTTACACTTGTCTTCCGGGTTCAAAACTGACCCCGCAGTTGATTTCTCCGTGCTAATGGATATTTACATGGAAGCGTGTTGATACAAACGATTTGTATCTAACGTAGTGTCTATCAATGATGTTGCCCCAAAAAAATTAATCGCACCTGCGCCAATGGTCGTTTCATACGTTATCGACTCTACTTTAAATCTTCCTGGGCCCGGTTGTTTTGCTAAATCTATGGGACAGAAATTCCCCTCATTAGCAAACTGACCACGCGGCAAAGTTTAAAACAACGACACAACAATTGAACGTTTCGTACGTTATCGATTCGACTTTAAATCTTCCTGATGTTTCGCTAAATTCAAGCGACAGAAATTCCCCTTGTTAGCAAACTATCCATTCGGCAAAGTTAAAAAAAAACAACAACAACAACAGAAAACTTATTTTCTCATTTTTTGTCTCAATTGATCACTGTAATAAAAATGTCGAGTGCAATGAAAGACGAATACTTGTTCTATGTGTGGGGAAAATAATACATCTACTATTTTTTTATACTCTCAAGGAGAAACAACATGTGAGCCTCAATCTGTGAAAAGGGGTTTTAATGCATTTGCGTAAAGTGTCGTCCCAGATTAGCCTGTGCAGTGAAGCTCTTGAAATCCAGTATTTTGCATCAGCTGACCTATGCAACCAAGGAAGCTCATCGTCCGCACAGGCTAATCAGGGACGACACTTTCCGCCTCAACTGGATTTTGGGCAAAAAGAGTCTTCCTTAAACGAAAAACACAATAAAAGCGGAAAGTGTCGTCCCTGATTAGCCTGTGCGGACTGCACGGGCTATCCTGGGATGACACTTTACGCACATGCATTTAACCCCCTTTTCGTAGAGCGCGTCACATATACTTAATTGTGCATATGCGAAAACAATCTACTGTGCGATTGTAACTCACGGAAGCCTTACCTAACTTCCCTGACAACCATGCAGACGATAGCAGTAAAAAATACTTAATTCTGTATACATGTATATTTAAACCTGGTATTCATACTCGTGGAGTCGTGCGCTTTTCATACAACACTTTTACTATTTCGTAAGGTATTCAGCACACCTGAAATTTAGGTCGTCTGAATTTGTCCCATACTATATTACTATAAATATGAATGAGGAGGTTGTTGTTATTATTTCCACTAGCACAAACTACTTCTTACGAAACTAGTTCTGCTGCTGCTGTTGCTAATTCTACTACTACTACTACTACTACTACTACTACTACTACTACTACTACTACTACTACTACTACTCCTTTACCACTATAGTATAACTACTGGTTTAACGACTAGCCCTGGTACTTACAATTCTACTTTTCCCATCAATTCTACTACCACTATTTGAACTTTGAATGAAATATGTTTACCCATTTATGCCAAGTAGACTCTCCCATCCTTCTAAATTGGATAAATTTATTTCCAAAATTAGGGATGTCTAGTATATTTATTTCTATATGTAGAATATTTCTCACATAAATTCCTTTAAGCAAACAGATTGCCTGGCCTTTTTTGTAGACGCTAGGCATAAATGGGTTAAGGACATGGTTAAGAAACAAATTGGATAGGGTGGATGTTAATTAAAGTAATATTAACAAAGGATTTCATGTGCACAAAGCCAACATGAAAGTACAGATTTAAAACATTGATTGTCTTTAACACTGTAATACTTTAATACTATTGCATTTGTAGTGGGGACGCAAACTCGATTGTTTACATTCATAAATAAAAACACATGCAGACGGATCATCATATTAAACGCAGAAAAAAAAGTATTCTTTTAAGTAACACTGACTTATTGTCTTCATTCTATTGCGTCGTCCGACCTTTAACAAATCAAAGAATACACTTTTATTATGTGTCATTTGATAGCATTGTGCTTTCCAGACATGACTTGCAAATTGAGTAAGAACTTTTTTTAAACAATTGCACAATTTGTGTGAAAATGTAGTGAGTCGTGTATTTTGCGGTTAAATAGTGTGTCACCTAGTACGCGGTCAGTAAGACTCAGCGACCTAAATTGAACAGAAAGATGCTTTATACATGAGTCAAAATCCACTCATTGTAGTGTAACCCGATCTTTATGTTCATTCTTTTATTTCTCACTGGACCAGTCTACAAATAACTAATTGTTGGTGGACTGATTCACAGTAGTATGCAGTGTTATACCAGTCTACTAACGAAAAGTGAGCCTGCGAAAAATGCATCCGCATTAGGGAATATGAAATCTTACACTAGTAAAATTGGTGACAATGAAACGTGAGACGGCGTAAAATGCATCCGTATTAAGGAGAATATGAAATAGTTCGTTAGTAAAACAGGTGAAAATAAAACATAGCAACAAACAACTGCTTGTTCGTTTTCTCACTTAGTGTGGAAATTATAATTATCATTGTTTAACTTCAAAGCAGCTCTTATTCATTGTATTGATTTGAAAACTGGTTTTGTTCTTTCTGTTTATTCTATCGAAAATTTGAGATTCACAAACCAAAGATGCGCATTTATTATTACAAATAATGTGTCAAATTTTTCCTAAAAAATATGTGGAAATTTTTTCAAGATGGTGTGTTTTTCGTAATGTCTGAAGTCGAATGTTGTAGCCTCTGTTCCGATATGTGTCGTGTTCTGAGAAAACTGGGCAAAATGATTGTGCGTAAATTGTCATCCCAGATTAGCCTGTGAAGTCCGCACAGGCTAATCAGGGACGACATTTTCCGCTTTTATGGAATTTTTCGTTTAAATGATGTCTCTTCTTAGCGAAAATCCAGTTTAGGCGGAAAGTGTCGTCCCGGATTAGCCTGTGCGGACTGCACAGGCTAATCTGGGATGACACTTTACGCACATGCATTTTGCCCAGTTTTCTCAGAACACGACACATATAAGTAATGTAAACTATACCAATTGCATTAATTGTATATTTTATGGCAAACTATTTAAAAATAAAAAGTTCTATGTAGCTTTAGTATAATTGATGTTGAAAACAAGCATTTTAAATAGGCAACTAATTGTCGATGTATAACATAATGATTATATTTGTTGTCATTCAAATTAATATGTAATAGTTATATATTTACACAAAAGTTCAAGGTTAAACAACATTAACTTTAACAGATTTATGTTATAAAAATTCATGGTTGAACACATTTCTAAAACTCAACAACAAATCATAACACCGTTGTTCAAGCGTTATCATATACGACAGATAACATCTTCAACAAATGTACTTACCGATGGATGCACTAGCTTTTTGAATTAAAATATGTTCGTTCTAACATAGTGAAGAGTGGATGTCATGTTAGATAAAAAAAATCCGCCGTGGTGCATTAATTTAGCCATTTGTATTTAGTTAATAATACAGTGCTGAAAACATATTATTACCGGGATATCTCAAGAGCTGTAATTGTTGAAGATTACCTCACGGTTGATATAATATATACATTATGAAACAGTTAGATCACTGTTTCTATAGGATTGTTTTGAACATTTATATTTTGTTTCGTTATAACTGATATAGCTTTTATAGCCATTTCGACTACAAGTATAACTGAACTTTCTACATCTTGTACTGGTATTAGATACTAATTATAATTTAACGACTACTACCACCACCACCACAACCACCACCACCACTCCCACCACCACAACCGCCATCACCACCACCACCNCCACCACCACCACCACAATTACTACTACTATTATTTCTAGTACTACGACTACTACGACTACTATTACGTCCGAATTTATACATTTTTATTCAATTGTAAATAGAACTAAAATTGTGTACGTACCAGAATCACCACCAAAACTCAAAATATTCCTTCTTTTACAAAGTCTACTAGTTGTTCTTATTTTCACTACTTCTGCATTACGAACAACGAAAGCAAATGAAGCTTCTTTAATTATTCTTAACTTTTGCCATGCTTCGGCCTTACGTCCGATGATCAATAAATTATGTGTACAGCTGATAAATACATATTCCGAAATAACAAAAGTTATTTATAACTGTATTCATTTCCCACTTAACTGGGATTTGTAAATATGACATATAAAATTAAATTACCTTCAAAGACATCGAAAGCTTTTCTATTATATCCTACTATTGTTCAATTATTTCGATAACACTAACAGTTTATTAAACACTTGACATAAATAGTTATCATTAAACGCCTTAATACTTTTTACAATATATTCAATGTCTTGTGCGTCTCTTTCGACTTCTTTCCTCAGAGTAAACAAAACGTCGGTTAGCAGACGATAAAAATCTTAACTGACGACTACCTGTTGTTAAAACTTCCTCTGTCGGCTTGGGGTTTCCCCGTATGCAAAGAAGCTTTAACTAAAATAGAACCGAAGGACATCGGGTTTATCGTTTAAAGAAGTCTGCTTACGGATAATCGAGCAGATTTTGCGCAAATAAAATATGAGACGCGCTCTCGGAAAAGGGGGTTAAATGCATGTGCGTAAAGTGTCGTCCCAAATCAGGAACGACACCATCCGCTTTCATTGTATCTTTCGTTTAAAGGAAGACTCTTGTTGACGAAAATCCAGTTAGGCGGAAAGTGTATTCCTTGATAAGCATGTGCGGACTGCACATGCTAATCTGGGACGACACTTTACGCACATGCATTAAGACCCCTTTTCACATAGCAAGGTTCATATGTTTTTACTCGTGATGGTCAATTGGCGAATGATACATCTAATTTGAATTTCGCTATTTCAAGTGTTCATTGTTCGGCGTTAAATGACATTTTACAATATCTGATCGCGTTTGTCAAATCAGTGTTGAACGATGGAA
Organism: Dreissena rostriformis; assembly: GCA_007657795.1. Taxonomy (NCBI): domain Eukaryota; kingdom Metazoa; phylum Mollusca; class Bivalvia; order Myida; family Dreissenidae; genus Dreissena; species Dreissena rostriformis. The sequence continues at coordinate 28,086 of VMBQ01002622.1, forward strand.
ATGGTAATTGATACACAAAGGGTCAGATAACTTCATTTTTTACTGTATGTTTGTTTTTGGCAAAAAGCACAACAACAATAAAGATCCATAATACAATTACACAACTGTTATTCTAATTAACACACAACTGAGGTCTTTAACATCTTTAAGAGTCATATGTTCATACAACATACACTTGCTTTTATAGCCAAATGCAAAATTCACAAGTGTAAATATACGGATTATACGAATTATGCAAATTAGGAAATGGTAGAAGTTAAGATTTTACTGATTCATAACATAAGATGTGTCACTTGAACCTTGATAATGACTGTTGCTCATAAAATACTGGGACAACGAATTCACTGTTACTACGTAAGATATATCACTGTAACATTTGTTTTTGTAATTACTCATCATATTCTTAGAACAAATAGTATACAAAAATGATTTTTTTCTTAATTTTTCACTAAACAATTATATATATATATATATACANTCTGAAAGATTAATGACTTCTTTTTTTATTTGTGTTTCCATTAACATATCAAACTTATTAAAAGTTGGCCATCTTTGATAATATTACTTTAACAACACGAATGTGTACATTATATTAAAACATGCGAAATAATAGTGTTTCCGACTTATGACCCGGAGGTAATGGGTTTGAATAAAGGCTCATGGCATATTTTTATCTTTAAAAGTGTTCTGATTAATAGACATCAATCTCGTAGCCCATATGAAGAAAAACTATTTGATGCTGACAAAATTTAACAGTGTAATTTATCAGGCTATCTTTTTTGTAAAGAAAATTCAAACTGTTAGACTTACACTTTAATGGACACATATCCTTGGTAATAAACTTCCTATTTTACGTGCAACATATACAAGCATATTTAACATATTTCGCAGCATACTTGTGCAATTATTTTCCGCGATATAATAATGTGATCACTGCTGACGATATCTTTATACATTGGTAGACATGGCCATTGTGCATGATATACAATGATATTCTCCTTGAATGATCATTGTCATCGAGTAACGTTATAGTATGACATTATTGATCCACTTATTGTATTCATGTGTCTGATCTGTTTGTTTGTATGACTTTGTATCAATGTGTTGTCTTAATGAAATACCTTCGGAAAATAAAGAGATGATTATTATTATGATTATGATGATGATGATGATGATGATGATGATGATGATGATGATGATGATGATGATGATGATGATTATTTTATTATTATTATTACTATTATTATTATTATTATTATTATTATTATTATTATTATTATTATTATTATTATTATTATTATTATTATCAAATCTGACTTAAATCATTTAAGTAAGGATGCAGGGCCGTACGCAGGATTTTTTTTGACTGGGGGCCAACCAGGAAGGATGCGGGAGGGGTCTCCCCTACCTATTTTTTTTTTTAATTTGGGACTTTGCAAGATGAATTTTAATGCTTATAAAAACCTTATTTTGTGATATACATTCATGGAATATAACAAATAAATCAGCACCTTTTTGAAGTCCAAAGCTTTAAACATTGGTGTGAAATTCACACCAATGTTTAAAGCTTTAGATTTCAGAAATGTATGCTGTTTGATGAAGAAGGAAAGAAACCAAGAAAAGTCTCTCACAACCTGCTTGATGTCGTTGTCAATTGGTTTATGTTAAGAATATAGTTTCACGGTTTATTTTTGCGACAATTGATAACATAACATCGACATGGTTTGATATAGTTAACATATGTTCACATTTTAACTGTTGGATTTATTAAACGTCTTGTATAAAGATTATATTTTGAAGGGCATATGTTATTTGAAGTGAGCAATTTCTATCTTCTGGACATTGCATAGTAATTTATTTGGAAACATGCACGCATAATTATGTTTACATATAAAATCTGTAAAATCTTATAAAATATATTTATTTTGCAAAAATCGTTTTTTTATGCATTATTTAATATATTCCAATCCACACTATCCTTATCATGCGTGAAATTCGCAAACATGATACGTATCAAGTATCATGACTTTCCTCTCATTCCCATATGCCAACTCATGAACTGATTTAATTTCCTGTTCAGATTTCAATGAATTTTATTGTAAAAAAGCTCCTGCCCACGGAAAAGATTTGAGTCGCGTTCTGAGAAAACTGGGCATAATGCATGTGCGTAAAGTGTCGTCCCAGATTAGCCTGTGCAGTCCGCACAGGCTAATCCGGGACGACACTTTCCGACTTAACCGGATTTTCGCTAAGAAGAGACATCATTTAAACGAAAAATTCCATAAAAGCGGAAATTGTCGTCCCTGATTAGCCTGTTCGGACTGCACAGGCTAATCTGGGATGACAATTTACGCACAAGCATTATGCCCAGTTTTCTCAGAACACGACACATTTTATTCTTGCCCATGCAAATTGTTCAAAAGCATGTATTTACAATAACGTCAAACACCAAAAACAAGAAAGCAATTGATGCGAAGCCATTTAAAATACATTTGTATATACTGCGACACACGTACAACAATATGATGCTCGATACTTGTCTCTTTACATAGCACGTGTTGCGTTAGTCATTTTACAACAAAGAAAAATTTAATATGTTGACAGAATGACAAATAAACACACGACAGTTTTATTGTATGTGACTGATCGACTGTTTGAAGGTAAATAAGGGCAGTTAAATAAAATAATCACAACTATTGATCTATAACACTTGTTGTTTTTTGTTATTAAGTGCATGGTTTTAACATAAAATATCGGTAATGTAGCTAGAGGGAACTGCAAACCACCGTCATATACACTCAGCATCACGGAATGAACTTACTTTGTTTAGCGATATATATGAGTCTCGCTCTGTGAAAAGGGGGTTTAATGCATGTGCGTAAAGTGTCGTCCCAGATTAGCCTGTGCAGTCCGCACAGGCTTATTGGGGACGACACTTTCCGCTTTTATGATGTATTTCGTTTAAAGAAAGTCTCTTCTGAGCCAAATCCAGTTTAGGCGCAAAGTGTATTCCCTGATAAGTGAAATAACACCACTGAGTAATCTTGAATCCTTTCTTTATTTCAGTTAATAAGAATAAATATTTATATTATGTTATTATTTAATGGTCTTTCGCGTTGAGGTTTCAATCGCCTACACGTATAATATTCACGAACACAACTTCGTCGTCCTTTACCCAACGTAACACTTTTCATTACTTAGAGACATTCCTTATACTTTTACTTCTGGTGTAATTACATGATAAGTTTTGGTAAAAGTTTCAATGATATATATTTGTTATGATTAACATTCATCCATTTCCTAGACTATACGAAGAAGAACAACTAATTGATTCTGAAAATATTTAACACTGCAATTTCTTACAGTATTTTTTAAAAGAAAACTCAAACTGTAAAGTTACACTTTAATAGCCAGTTATCCTTGGTAATAAACTTCCTATTTTACGTTTAACATACGCACACAGTATTTCGTAGTATACTTGTCTAATAATTTTCCGCGATATAATTATGTCACCACTGCAGAAGATATTATTAAAATATATGAGTATGCGAGAAATCTTTATCAATAATGGATATAATTATTCATAAGTTTTCCTGTTGTTATATGTTTGCCATTACTTGGTAGACGTGGTAATTGTGCGTAATATAAAATGATATTTGCATTGAATGTCCATTGTTATCAAGTAACGTTATAGTATGATATCATTGACCCATTCATTTTATTCACGTGTCTGATCAAATCTGACGTAAATCATTTAAGTAAGGATGATTTATATAAAGAGGCTAGTTTCACAAATTATTTTTGCGACAATTTATAACATTAAATCGGCGATGTTTGATATTGTTTAAGATAGATGTTTGATGTCGGTTGGACGGAGGCATTACCGGATGTGTCTGCTGAAAAAGGACAGATACCGTCCCGATATTGAACTTATATATTTAAGCCTCGCTTTGTGAACAGATAAGCCTGTGCATTCCGCATAGTCTAATCAAGGATGACATTTTCCGCCTCAACTTTATTTTCGTCACGAAGAGACTTCCTTTAAACGAAAAATATCATAACAGCAAAAAGTGTCGTCCCTGATTAGCCTGTGTGGACTGCATAGGCTAATCTGGGACGACACTTTAAGCACATGCATTAAGCCCCTTTTTGACAGAGCGAAGCTCATTTCTTTGTTTTATATAAGCATATTTGTTTGAAGGGGATTTTAGTAAATCATGTCATGTTCCGACATCAGCCCGATGCCAACGAGACATACAGCAAACATCATTACAGCCCGACATAGGACCGACATCACATTTGTGTATTATTAGTTGTTCGCGCTAGCGAGCAACTAATGTAGAGGGAGTTTTGCAAGCCAGTGTATTGCTTAACTACGCTAGGAACGATAACCACCGTATCTGAATGTTTATGCGACAACATTGGCCATTCTAGTGTTTAACAGCTTGTGCTGTACATATTGGCTGCTTTCAGGGAAAACGGGGCTTAATGCATGCCAAATAAGATTATCCTGTGCACACTGATTAGCATGTGCAATGCGCATATTTTGTCTAAGTTATCTCTATAACATAAATATGAGGATAAACAGTGCACACACATTTCGACCTGTGCTTTGAGACACACTCTTTATAAATTTTGAATGGGTTGTGTTCATTTCAAACTTACGATATAAAAAGCTATAACATAATTTTGAAAACTGAGTTGAGTCTACGATTATGCAAAAGCGAACAACTTCAGCGCCTTCAGCGCTTTGATTGTTTTTCTTTGAATTCACATTTGTATTGAAACGACAGACAGATACACCAGCCCGTCGGGCATACAACATTTAGCACGATATAGTTAATAAGGCAACAGGGTCGATCTTCTATTAAAAACACACCAAATAACAAAGCTGCTTTATATTCATAGGGTGGGGGTGGGGGTACGGTCTTTAATCTTCTTAATTCATCTTAATATGATCTTAAAATGATAAACGACAGCCATTCAATAAACAAGTTTGATCAATTGGATGTCTACACACAAGTACAAAAGATGACACTCAAAATTAAGTTTGAATTTTACGAAAATGGAAAAAATATACAGAGGGTATGAGTTGATTTCGCTGTATGGTCGAATTTAATGTTACGGTTATAGAGAAAATAATTTCACCAGTGGCGTACATGTATGAACATTTACTTTTTCTTTTACCACCAGTGAAATAAAAAATTCGACCAATCTCCGAGAACAACGTTTTTTGTTGTATAATATATTATATACTTTGATTTAATAGGCCTACACTAAATATTCAAAAATTACGCAAGTATTTCAGCTTTATTGTCATACGCTGGTGGATCATGGAGTCATCAATATATGTGCTTAATAACGCCTTAAATTACCTTTTTTCCTTATATTTTCACTCTGTGAAACATATAAAATATTAAATTTTCACTGAAGTCGAATATTCTTTCACAAATATAATTGAGTCGCGCTCTGTGAAAATGGGGTTAAATGCATGTACGTAAAGTGTCGTCCCAGATTAGTCTGTGCAGTCTGCACAGGCTAATCAGGGACGACACTTTCCAACTTAAATGGATTTTCGTCAAGAACAGTCTTCATTTAAACGAAAAATATAATACAAGCGGAAAGTGTCGTCCCTGATTAGCCTGTGCGGAATAATGTCATATTCCGACATCAGCCCGATGACAACGAGGCATAAAACACATATCATACCAGCCCGACATAGGACCGACATCACAATTGTTAATGATCGTTTTTTTTTAAATTCACGTTGATATTGAAGCGACATACAGATATATACCAGTGTTCAATAGTGTACAAACGGGAACAGGGTTGATCGTCTATATTATCTATGCAAAAAAAAGAAAACATTCCGATTTGTCTACAACATGTGTTAAATTATCTTGTGAAAAACAGCTTGATAATCTTTGTAGTATTAGATAGCATAAAGGATGTACAGAGTTGGGAAATCCCACTATTTTTTGTAAAGATTAATACATACGACTTAAAGACACAATTGTTGATTGCGCAACTTATACGAGTTACCTGTCGGATTTGGCTTTGTTCCATAATCTCTTACTGAACTATTGTCGAAATTACAATATCTGAGTCTTACTTAGTTTCAGCGCCAGTTCGAAATAACATGTAAAGAGGCTCGATTGGTCGTTTCCGGCTCAGTTACAATTTAAAAGTATCAAGGATACTGTGCAGAGAATATACTAAAAGTACCCCGGAGTATGGCCGGGTACGTGTTTGTATATTTCCGTACCCGGGGTACATAGTAGTATACTTGAGAGTACCCGGTGTACTTTTAAATAGTACCTGAGCCGACAATAACCAATTTAGACAACCACGATTGGTCATTATCGGCTAAGATACTAGACTAACAAATACCACGGGTACCCTTAAGTATACTGCAAAATTACCGGGGTACGGAAAATATACTAAAACGTGCCCCTGAGTATGGACGATGTCTATCATCGTATTTTCCGTACCCGGGGTACATAGTTGTATACTTAAAGAGTACCCGGGGTACATAGTAGTATACTTAAAGAGTACCCGGGGTACATAGTAGTATACTTACAGAGTACCTGTGGTACTTTTAAGTATCACCTCAGCCGACAACGACCAATTGATCTGTATTGCTATTCATTTGCAAATTAAAATCCAGATGTTAAACGAATCGTGTACACGCAGATGAATAGTCTATATATTATTATGGAACATCTGTCCACGAACTATTGAAATACACTCACGGCACATCGACATTTTTGATTTTTTTTTTATATATATTACGCCTATATATTGATTGTTCAATGAACACATGATAGAACATGTTCTAGATATACTTTGACATAGGCCTAACGTCCTATGCTCGATCTGTGTGTTTATTAGAGTTTATTTACAGGTCGTCGCTGAGTCTTCACGAGTACATTGTTTGTGGACCTGTCTAGCCTATGCTCGATTTACAAATACTGTTTCTATAAATACTTAAAATACGTTTGGGTTTACCGCTGGAAAACCGAAACTATTTATAGATACTGAGTATATACAATTGAATGTGCACTGAAGAGCGACGAAGTTGTCTCCCTTACCTAGAATAAACAAATCATCGAGACTTCCTCTGTTTATTTATTGATGCTTTTGAAGAAAATGTTTCCTATGTAATTGGGACTGTGTTGCGTTTTGTATAGATACCAGCCCAAGCATGTTTAAGGCCATAAATCAGTGGTGACATACATTTTTATTTTGTGTGCTCATTAACATATCAAACTTATTTAAAGTTGAGCAACTTTGATAACATGACTTCAAATACAAGAATGTGTACATTATATTCAAACAAGCGAAATTATAGCGTATCAGACTTATGAGCAGGAGGTCAAGGGTTTGAATCAAGGCTCAGGGCATATTTTAATCTTTAAAAGAGTTCTGATTTATGGAAATCCATCTCATGAAATATATGAAGAAATAGTGTTTGAAAACTATTCGATGCTGACAAGATATAACAAAGAAATTTCTTACACTATTTAAAAAGAAAAGAAATTTCAAACGGTAAATGTTACGCTTTAATAGACACATACCATCGTAATAAACTCCCCATTGCACGTTCAACATACGCAAACATATTTAAAGTATTTCGTAGTACAATTGTATAATAATTTTCCGTGAGATAGTTATGTGAACAATGCAGACTATGTATATAACTATTCATAAGATTGTCTGGTGTTATATGTTTCCTATAAGTTGGTAGATATGGTAATTTTGCGTACTATAAAAAGATATTTTCTTTGAATGTTCATTGTCATCGAGTAACGTTATAGTATGACATTATTGAACCATCTTTTATTTATTTGTCTGGTCAAATCTGGAGTTAATCATTTAAATAAGGATCGTTTCTATTTAGAGGCCAGTTTCACGGTTAATTTGTATGTCAATTTGTGGCGTGTTTGATATTGTTAAAATATCTTCAAATTTCTTTGAACTTTAAATGTTAAATTAAGCATATGTCTTGTATAAAGGCGAATGTTTGACGGACATAATGTTTTTTTTTTGTAATGGACAATGTCTTCCCAGTGAACATTGCCTGGTAATTTATTTGCATTGCAATAATTTTGTCTAAATACAAAATCAGTCAACGTGTTTACTTTGGGGTTTCGCGAAGCAAAACATTACATACATATTTTTATTTTGTCCAAATCTTGGTTTTAAAATTCAAAATCCCAAACTATCATTTGCATGCATGAAATTCGCAAAAATGATACATATCAAGTATCATGACTATCCTCTCATTCCCATATGCCCACTCATGCAATGATTTATTTTCCTGTCCAGATTGCAATGAATTTTATTGTAAAAAAGCTCCTGCCCACGGAAAAGATTTTATTTTTGTCCCATGAAAATTGTCCCAAAACGTGTATTTAAAGGGAGACTGTACGATTTTTGTCAAATATTTATGAATTTATATAAAATGTGTAAAAAAACTTATTATACATATATTTCAATATAAATTAAAATAAAAGTTAAGAAGAACATGTGTCGAAAAATGCGAAATAAGCCAGATATTGAATTCTGAAATCGAAAAAGGCTTCCAGCCGAATTCGCCAGCATATAAATAATGCATGTACAATGTGAATCTAAATTTAGTTTTAGTGCAGATTCGTTCATACGACACAAAGACACAATTTTGTTTCCTAACAAATACGAGTAAAAGTGTCGGCACCGGCTTTAACCAGCGCTAACTTGTCTTTGCTGCATTTTATGAAATTCGTCTTCAATATTTAATTTTTATTGCCTATTTTATGTCATCGTAACATAATTTTATTAATATATTAAAATTTAACACATATAAAAATCGTACAGTCCCCCTTTAATAATAACGTCAAAACAGACACAATCAAGGAAACCATTGGGGCGAAGCATAACAGGGACGCCATTTAAAGTATATACTGCGACACACGTGCAACAATATGAGGCTTGATAATTGTCTCTATACATAGCACGTGTTGCGTTAGTCATGTTACAACAAAGAAAAATGTAATATGTTGACAGACTGGCAAATAAACAGACGACATTTTAAGTGTATGTGACTGATCGACTGTTTGAAGGTAAATAAGGGCATTAAATAACATAATCACCACAATTGATCTATAACACTTGTTGTTTTTTGTTATTAAGTGCATGGTTTTAACATAAAATATCGGTAATGTAGCTAGAGGGAACTGCAAACCGCCGTCATATTCACTCAGTATCACGGAATGAACTTACTTTATTAAGCGATATATATGAGCATCGCTCTGTGAAAAGGGGGTTAAATGCATGTGCGTCAAGTGTCGTCCCATATTAGCCTTTGAAGTCCACACAGGCTAATCAGGGACGACACTTTCCGCCTAAACTGGATTTTTGTAAAGAAGAGTCGTCCTTTAAACGCAAAATACAATAAAAGCGAAAAGTGTCGTCTCTGTTAAGCCTGTGCGAACTGCACAGGCTGATCTGGGAGCACACTTTACGCACAAGCATAAAACCCCCTTTTCACAAAGCTCGACCCATATATATGCAAAGTAATTTGAAATCCCTTAAGGCGGTCGAAGAGTTTTTGGAGTGCACACACAGATTGATTTCAACCATCCGACATTAAACAATTGTTGAAACACTATTAGCAAAAACCTTTTGTATCCAATCCATGTATTTGCAGATAGTTTTGGAAATATGAAAAGAAAACAAACATTTTACGAAAAAAAAAATGTTTTATTGACAATTTAACACAATTGTATATACTTTAGTGGTGGGTAAATGAAATGAGCGAAACAGGCAGCGAAATAATTCTGCAATCACGCCATTTCCCGCGAGATCATGTCACGCAAACAATTTAACCAATCAAACAATTTGATTAACACTAATTCTCTATATGCAACATTTTTATTAAATAGATTTATTTCGGAGATAACATACATACACACAATGCATTAAAACAACATGTACATAAAACAATATGAAGTAAAAAACAATCATAATTGAAAGGTACATGCATAGAATGCACTATGGCACGCTTACTAACGCCAAGGATTACACAAAAAGAGCAATATCCCTTATTTCCAATAAAAAGGAATATACAGGTAATTATAGTAAACAGAAAACGTAAACCAATCAGGCAAATAACACATACAGTAACTGAAACAATTTCATTAAATAAATAATGGACAAATAATTATAACAAATTAATTTCACCTTAAAGTGTACGCATAGCATTTTTGTTGTGTTGCCGGTTTCACTATTTTATTACTGGTTTCGCTATTTTATAACTGGTTTCACTATTTAGGCCGGTTAAAATTGTGACCGGTTTGACTCACCTCAAATTATGGTGTTTCCGATCTAACAGATGTGCCAGGAGCCAACAAAATAGAGAGTATTATTGTAGGAAGGTTTTGGAAGAAAACATGATAACAAAATACAAGCATATTACACAAATTGTATAATGTTTATATGGAAAAACACAATCGTAACTTCTAACAAAGCAAACTTTTAAAATAATAACTACTTCTATTAGGGGGCGAAATAAAAATATCATTCCATATTAACTGTCGAATTCCAGTGTGGCGGACACTACACTTCAGAAAGCCGTCTTTTCAGATTGTTTAATTGACAATTTTTCCAAGTCATATATTCAAAAAAATAATAGAACACTGTAAATCAAAGAGCGTAAACCCACTAATGACGTAGACTCATACTGAAGTTACACCGTCGTTCATAAATAATCATCATTTGAAACGGAAAAAAAGCGTTGCGAAAGCGAAGAGATTGAACAATTGTAATTATTCTGTGGTTTCCGTCCACCTGTGGAGCACGTGGTTGACGTATAACATGACAAGATGCAAATAATGGTATCCGGACAAACGGCACCCGGACAATCGGCACCTTGTGTTTTTTTGCAATCCCGGACAATCGGCACCCGGTAAATTTGTCGACCCGGACAATTGGCACCCGATTTAATTGTAAACCCGGACAATCGGTACCCGATTTAAGGCGATTTATAAAACCCGTCAGCACCTTGTTGGGCTAATTTTACTAATCCGCTTATTGGTTTGGTAAAAGAGATGATTTATAAACAATTTACATACATCAAAGATAATTAAAGCATTTCTTAACTTATGATGTTCCTCTTAAACAACAAACTGCGAATGAAAATAAGTGTAAATAAAAGAATGAAAATGGACATGACTATTTCTGCTCCATTATTCGCTTTTTACGAGAAAATTTGTCGTTATAACTAAGTCTTTAAATTTTGATGGATACATGTATTATTTGACAACAAAATAAATTACAGGACGGACATTACAACATAGCCTTAAATCGGGTGCCGTTTGTCCGGGTTAACAATTTAAACGGATGCCGATTGTCCGGGTCGACACATTTACCGGGTGCTGATTGTCCGGGATTGCAAAATAAAAAAACGCAGGGTGCCGATTGTCCGGGTGCCGTTTGTCCCTACAATCGCAAATAATAGTCTGGATGGTCGAGTAGTAAAAGTCATAGCCTTTTTATCCAAAGGATACTGGTTCGAGTCATGTTCGGGACAAGCATGTTGATTTTTTACTTTCTTAAATTTAACTTGTTATTATATTATAGTTCTACAGATCCTGGTAAAAATATAGTAATTAAATGCTTTTTTGACACGCTCCAAAAATGCTCAAATTGTGAACAATTCCCTGTAATACAAAAGAGAAAATCAAGGGTAGTAACATAAATTCAACAACTTAAAATCCCAATGTGCCACTCAGCATACTTTGAATTAGAATTTAAAAGAATTGGACCAGACGATCAACGCAAGTAGATGTTTATACAATTTCAAATAGTTGTCTTTCTTACAGACGAAAATGTATTCATATACAAAAAATGTTCACTGATTGAAAATCTCCACTATTCTGTGTAGATTATTTACATGTGTCATGTTACTACGCACATTTTGGTTCTGCAAGAAATACGAGTACACGTGTCAGTGTCGGAGTAAACATTTTCGTTTTCAATTTTCATCAAGTAAACCGCATTTGATACCATTAAAAGAGATTTAATTTATTTTATGTTACATTGTGCGTACATATCATGTCATATTGGTAAATATTGAGAAAATGTTATTAAAATAGTATACATGTATCCTCTTTTTCATGTGTGTTTCATGTAATTTTGCCTTTACGGGTTACGTATTTCACTGGGGAAATGGGGAAAAATAAATAAACCACCACTAGTTGTTAATGACTTTTCTTCACATTCCATTGTCATTATCATCATCGCCACCCACGACAGCTAACACTATCGTGATACTCGCTGATCTTTGTATTAACATATGTGTCGTATTCTGAGAAAACTGGGCATAATGCTTGTGCGTAAAGTGTCATCCCAGATTAGCCTGTGCAGTCCGCACAGGCTAATCAGGGACGACACTTTCCGCCCAACTAGACCACTGTCCCCACATACCGTCATACCAGATACCGTCCCGACACTGAAGTTATATATTTGAGCCTCGCTATGTGAACAGGGGGTTTAATGCATGTGCCTAAAGTGTCGTCCCAGATTAGCCTGTGCAGTCCGCACAGGCTAATCAGGGACGACACTTTACGCCAAAACTGGATTTTCCAGTTAGTCTTCGCTACGAGAAGATTTCAGCTAAGAGAAGGTCGAAATTTATGTTTTGGTTAGAGAGAACATAATTTCAAGACATGTATGAACATTTACTTTTTTCTTTAACCACCAGTGAACTGAAAATTCGACAATTCTCAGTAAACAACGTGTATTTTTATATAATATTATATAGTTTACTTTGATTGACCTACAATAAATATTAACAATTACGCAAGTATTTCAGCTTGAGCGTCAAACGCTCGTGGATAATGAGATATGTACTTAACAACGTCATAAATTACGTTTTCTTCTTATATTTTCAATCTGATAAAAATATAAACTATTAAAATATTCACTGTAGTATAGTATTATTTCACAAATATAATCATATATTCTATTGAAAAGCATAATATCAAGTACGAGAGGTAACGAATAAGACAAGACAGAAAATACTCATTATCATTGCCGTTGCTATCGATTAGTTCCACGAGCGTGTCAGCTATCGATCAGCGGTGTTTATTGCCGTCTAAATGGCATGAAGTTGATAATTGAGCCTCGCTCTGTGAAAAGGGGGTTTAATGCATGTACGTGAAGTGTCGTCCTGGATTAGTCTGTGAAGTCCGCACAGGCTAATCAGGGACGACACTTTCCGCCTAGACTGGATTGTCGTCAAGAAAAGTCAACCTTCAAACGAAATATACAATAAAAGCAGAAAGTGTCGTCCCTGATTAGTCTGTTCGGTCTGCACAGGCTAATCTGGGAAGACACTTTTCGCAAATGCATTAAACCCCCTTTTCACAAAGAGAGGCGCAATTTAAATGATGATTTTAAGCTTGCATACGAACAAATGGATGTTTTGCGTACTGCGTACCGGAAATATGTGTTCTGCGTACGGTCTATCCCCCCACACAGAATACTGCGCACCAAGAGAGTGGTAATCCGCATAAATGGTAAAATCATATGGTTCTATGAATATCAGACATTGCATCGATGATATTATGCTAACAAAATTTAAGCTCATGAACAGTGAAAAAAAAAGGTTTATTGGAAGATTAATTAAAAAATGTGTCATTTTGAAGATATGGCTAACAGTCTATGTTTGGGCGAGTCTAGTCTGTTTTCAGATCAGCAGAATAAGAAAATAAGATTAAAAATGTGTCATGTGAGAACGATGCGACATTTTTTCGCCGTATCTGTCTAAATCAGGGCTTTACCATTTATGCCATTTTTTAAACAGCCATTACAAGATGAAAGAACTTACTCGCAAGTAGGCCCGAATTAATAACTGGAATTTTCAATTTGTTAAAAAAGGTAATCTAAGCAAAACAGAAAACATTCAGATTTGTCTACAACAATTGTAAAATTAGCTTGTGAAAAGTAGTGTCATATCGCGTAAAGGATGTACATCTTTGGGAAATCCCCAATATTTTTGTTAAGGTAAACTCATACGACATATACCGGTAGACACAATTTTTGGTTGTGCAACTAATACGCATGTTACATGTCGGATTTGGCTTTGTGCAATAATCTCTTACTAAATTATGTCGAAATGTCAATATCTGAACCTTATTTCGTTTTATCGCCAGTTCGCAATAAAATGTGTTGAGGGTCCATGGGTCATTGTCGGCTCAGGTACTACTTAAAAGTATCACCCGTACTCTTAATGAACTGCACAGTACCCGGGATACGGAAAAATATAAAAGTACCCATGCGTATGGCCGAGTACGTTTTAGTGTCTTTTCCGTAGCCGGGGTACAAAGTAGTATACTTAAGAGTACCCGGGGTACTTTGTAAAAGTACCTAGGCCGACAATGGCCAATTGAGACAACCACGATTGGTCATTATTGGCTAAGATACTACTTACAAGTACCCCGGGTACCCTTAAGTATATTGCAAAATTACCGGGGTACGGGAAATATACTCAAACGTACCCCAGAGTATGGTCGGGTGTCTATCCGCATATTTTCTATATCCGGGGTACAAAGAAGTATACTTAAGAGTACCCAGGGTACTATTAAGAATTACCTGAGCCAGCAACGACCCATTTATATGTATTGAGGTCTTTCAAAAAACGTATTAATTGTTAAAATATTAATTTGCGAAATAAAATCAAGATGCTAAACAAGGCAAACTACGTCATACAAACCATATCCCGATGTAGCATACTGATCGGTCACGGCTGCACTTATAGATACTTGTCAAGAGGTTGAACCAATTTTAATTAATATATGGACCGCAAACGTTTTCTGGTTAAAAAAAAGAGTGACACACATAGTATTCATCTCCAAGCTTGTTTTCGCCAATTCAAGACTTCGTTGGGTGATTATATTCTCGGAGGAGGGTCTCCAATAAGACTGTTAACTACACTCGTCCTCGTTTAAATGTACGTGGATGTAATACGGCTAAATATTGCTAGTACAAAAAATCCGCGACATCAGTCATACTCTTTGGTCTCATTTCATCAACAAAAAACAACAACAACAAACAATTAACACCAAGGCCGTATGTCACTTTTTTTGTTGTTAACAAATTTAACGCCAATAACGGCATGTAAATGTTTTCACTTCGAAGAGAGAAGCTTACGTGAACATTGTTTCTAGTTGTGTGTTAATGTATTGTACGCTATAACATTTAATGTTTAGTTTGTTTAGTTTTTGAACAATTGTTAACGGTTAAATATTCAGCCCATTTTACCACGAATCTTGTACTCCCGGCTGAATATTCTGTCTATAACAGAAAATTTCGCCACTATCGTCATACGGTGTCTCTACAAAAACTAATTATAAGTTCGGGTTTTCCACTGGAAAACCGAAACTATAAATAGTATATATCTATAAATAGTTTCGGTTTTCCAGTGGGCAGTGAAGTGTATATATTGTATTCAATTCGCTGCGCACTGGAGAGCGACGAAGTTTTCTCCCTTACCAAGAATAAAACACATCATCGAGACTTCCTCTGTTTATTTATTAACACTTTTTTTAACAAATGTTAACCATTAATGTTGGACTGTGTTGCGTATTGTAAAGATGCCAGCCCAAGCATGTTTAAGCCGATAAATCAGTGTTTACATACATAAAGAACAATTTCCAAAAAAGTGTAACCAGAATGCTTAAAAGTAACCGGTAATAGCCTGGTACAGTACGCCTGGCACAAACCAATACACAAATCACAAGACCTTTATAAAGCAAATACATATTTAAAACTGTATAAGGTAGATTATGTGGAATGCGCGACCTGATTATGCTAAACTCGAGAACATCGGAAGTGAAGTGTATTTCGGACATTACATTTCAGTTGTGAATTCGGATATATTACTGATTTTATTGGTGTCCGTGTTACGGAAATAAAGTTTTTCATTATACCTTGGTAGTAGCAAACAGGATATACATTCAAGTTTCGATACTGAAAAACCACCCATTTATTGTTTACGCTTATGCTGAAGTTGTGGCCCAATTTAACATTTATATACAGGCGTGTAATATTTGTTTTCTTTACTTATTATAAAGTCAGCCTAGCCAAGTCAAGGCGACCTTTAATCACGCATATTCATGGAGCATGCACACACGAGGAAACATCAATTGTATATCATGCAGCAAACTGGAAACGACTTAAGATACAAAGGTTATACATCTGAAAACGTGAGCAGCGTATTTCATGTCTTTGTAGAAGATGTCCAATTGACAAATAAAAAAGGAGCTGGTAATCTTACCTCATTTAAATAGTTTATGTTAAACCAGATTGCTGAACAGAAAATGTGCGTACTAATAACAATGTTCCATATCAGTGAATTTTTAAATAGTTATATTTTTGGTGTTAAGAGACGTGTTTTAGTGTGATCAAATTCCCCTGCTTAATTGAGTTAAAAACACAAACTGAGAACATTTGATTCCTTATTGTTAAAAATGCTACTCTTAAAACATGTATGTTTTCATATGTTTATTAAACAAAACATCCAGAAGGCCAAAAGCCCAAGTGGACAAATTAAGCATACAGTGTTTACAAAGTCAATAGTTAATGATTATACAAAGTAATAATACGTTTCATTGCAATAATACATAGTTTACGTGTTATTAAATACTGGACATTTATATTAATATCGATCGATAGTATAGATGTTATTAAATGTATCTAATTATGTCAAATTGAACTGAAGCTTACAGTTAGCTGTACTAAAATAAATGTCAATTATGGTTCATGTATGTAACAATAGCATACGCATTAGCCCTTGCTTGCTACCTATTCGAAACGAAAATATAGGCAGCCCAAAGGCTCTGGACATAGTACATTATTTAATTAAACTGATATTATGAAACGGTGTCTGTAGCTAAACAAACACGACGAAAAATTGCATCAAAAATGACGACGTTTGGTAATAATTAACAAGTAGTTCATAAATCTTATACAGACCACCCATGGAAATCATAAAAAAAAATAAAAAAATATATAGATGGTCCACAAGTCATGTAATATGATATATACAAGTATAGCGGTTATTACGAGTACATTGGTTAATTCTTACATAATAGCTATATTTCAATGCATTTCAATTCGTACAGTACAGCCATATTGTCGTTAAAGACTTTTAGGAACAGGCACGATACATTCGTTGAAAATATAATAATGGTAATTGATAAAAGACATTTAAATATAGTTTTGACAATACAAATATAAACGACAATTCAACACATACATAGGTCAACACAGTACATATGTATTACTATCCCTTACTAAAATGATTTTTACATGTACCAACATACTTTGTGTAGCAACGTTTTATGTCCAGTTGTAGTAATTCAAAATAAGACATACACATAGCTTATTTAATAGTGCAGTACACAATTAAAGTTACAACAAGATATATGTAGTACAAAACACATTATAATACATTAAACGGGTGCTACAAAGGTATTTAGCGATCGAACCTGAAAGGAGTGATAAATATAACAGCTCAAATGTTTAATTAATAGTTCATTATTTGTTGTTATTAGTTCGATAAATTTGTACATATTTGGTCTTTGTCTGTAATACAGTGGAATATATTTTGATCTCAGTTCCG
>VMBQ01002622.1:51676-111146 GCA_007657795.1 Dreissena rostriformis
GAATGGAGGGAGGGAGGGAGGGATGGTGGGAGGAAGGGAGGGAGGGAGGGAGGGAGGGAGGGAGAGAGAGAGAGAGAGTTTCGGGTTTTGCAATTCGAGAACATCTCTGATTTACTACTTCTGCTTATCGAAGCCAGACTGGACTCGCCAATCGGCAGGAACGTCGTCAAGCTAAGCTGCAAATTTAAAAGGTCGTATCTGTCCAAGGCTATTATTAAGTGTCGATAGTTTCTATGGAATATTGCCTTGTAAACCATGTACAAAGTTCAGCTAGTCAAACTCATGGTTCAATAACATCGCATCACCTTAAACTCATTGATAAACGATCAACAATTTTAAATAAAACATTATTTCGTTAATTAAAAACACTGCATTCCTTGTATTTTTGTATAATACATCTTTCATAAACAATTTAATGAATTACACGCTTTTGCTTTAATGATATTTCATAAGTTGTATTGATGTATCCTTGACGACGGGGAACTATTTTCTCTAATACCATTTATTACTATTGTCAGCGTCAGCATTTAATAACCACGTATTTGTTTATGCATGTCTGCATGCACAGCATTTTATGAAAATTCACCCGCTGTCCAGCGTAAATGAAAATCAAAGTTTCTTTACTACCGCACTTCCGTTTTAACTTTGCTAGCATAAGGACTGAAGTAAACATGTCAGGTAAAATAACTTTCTTTCTGAATGTTCCCGATGAAATGACTTAACAATGATTTATTATAAAATGGCAACATGTGCACATGTAATACTATATCAGATTTCGAGTCCGTTCTTTTATTAGTAATTACTTTTAAAATGTTCATTTTGGTAGTTGAAATCTTATATACAAAAATATTGTTCTGTTTTGCGAACGGTTATCAATCATTTAGAAAATAATAGGCATTCATAAGTCTAGACAGATTTGTTAAATTGTGAATTTAGCATATGGTTAACGAACAGATACCAACTTTCCGCTTCTAACGATTGTTTTTGTATATTAATGGGGTTCCCTATTATATTCTTTGTCCTTTATCAACAAAGCGTTTGTAAACGTTTCTGTAATATTCCATAGCGAGTGTATACGTAATGCGTTTCGTATTTACCAAATGTATGTTTATAAACGCTTTAAACTTGAGTTATTCTAGAAATACAGCTATACGCAAGATATAAACGAAAATAAATCGTTCCTTACCACGAAATAATCATTCAGACCCTCTAGGAAAGCTATTGATGTCTTTGAAGACGTCACAGATAAAGCTCACACAAGCTTTATTTATAGATAACATGATAGATACCGATACTTTAATGATTTTGCTATACGCAACTTGACACAATCTTATGAGACACTTAGAGCAAATTGTCCGTTTTACAATTCAAGATTTGAAGGTGTTCTTAATCCATGATGTTATTTTCTATTGCACAACCTTAATGTAATGGTAATATATTTGTTGAGTTTTCCTTTTAAAGAATTTTTCCTCCTAATACCATGGAGGCATTTACTAGCCTCAGGACGGCACATTTGCAATTGCTATTATATTGTTCACCGATTCTTACGAATGAGATTTAAAAACTGTTGGTATACCAGGCCAAATGGAATTATTTTCGTCTTTTTTTGCGTATGAATACTTACGATCGTATTTTTTTTTCAAAATTGACTTTAAATTGAGCACACGGATGTTATGAGTAGGAATATTAACGTTTCGATTTTAAAGTTTGCGATGTTGATAATAAATTGTAAATTGATACATCGATAACATTGTTTGCAAACATTTCAATAAACTCTCATGACTCACGACTCGTTCCCAACCTGCGATTCTCGCAACTTAACATGAATGTAAACCACTTAAATGGGTTGTCTGAAGCGCTCAAATGTATGCGTTTCAACAATGCATTCCAAATCAAGTTTTTCACGAGTCATTCATTATCTACGCTCGTTGAAAAGGTCTTCAGAGTACCTAGAGAAACACAAACTCTCCGGAATTGTGATTATTGACCATGTACACGTGCATCAAGTGGAGAGCGGGGTGCTTTTATTATTTAACATTATTTTAAGATTTACGAAACATGTTAAAATAGTATGATTGAATAGTACCGTTAAGAGTTAGATAAACATTATAAGATATCATTTTCTGAACAAAATGTAATTCAGTCACTTACGTGTTTAAAAATATTTTATGTTATTGGAGTAATCACTGTGAGTAACACATACTGTGTCGTACACAGACACCACATATAAGTTGTAAACTAAAACTTGTTTGCGACGTGTTTTGTATTATTTACTTTTTCACTATCTTAAATATATTGGCTTTTGATTTAAAGCAAGGAAACATTTTGATTCAAGTAGATGTTGTGTGGATTTTGGTATTTTTCGATGGCATGAACTTGTTAAATCCGACATTGGAAGGAGTGCGCATTACGTTTTACATAACCCACAAATCCAATTTGGTATAAATGTTAAACGATGCAAAAGGAAGTCACATTCCTCATTTTTAGTATTCATTCATATATAAAGAAACTTTTGTCAAACTGACGCGATTTTTACCTGATTACATCGCCTCAGTGATGGTCCTGATAGATGTAATCTCTTGTTTGACTGTACGCCAATGATTCAAATATGAGGAAGAAGGAAAGAAGAAAATAGCTCTCTAGAATATATTTGCATGTCATCAGGAAAATGTGTCGTGTTCTGAGAAAACTGGGCAAAATGCGTGTGCGTAAATTGTCATCCCAGATTAGCCTGTGCAGTCCACACAGGCTAATCAGGGACGACAATTTCCGCTTTTATGGAATTTTTGGTTTAAATGATGTCTCTTCTTAGCGAAAATCTAGTTTAGGCGGAAAGTGTCGTCCCGGATTAGCCTGTGCGGACTGCACAGGCTAATCTGGGATGACACTTTACGCACAAGCATTTTGCCCAGTTTTCTCAGAACACGCCACAAATAATAATTCGACAATATTCACAGTCACAGTCTGTGCACAACATGACTGACCTTCGGTTGTAGGATTGTACAATTCACATGTAGTAAAGCTTATAATTATTAGATACTAGTATCAAACTGTAGGTTTCATCACACATTTAGATTGTTGTTTGAATTGACTTGCTATTTGGGGACAGTGGTCTAATGGTAGGATGCTGGTCTAGGGATCGAGAGGTCCCTGGTTCGAATCCCGCTCAGGGCACTAGATTTTTCTGAGCAAAAAATTAATCCCACGCTTGCACTTCTCTACCCAGGTGTATAAATGGGTACCTGTGAGGAAAATAAGTCAATGTGCCGTGGCTGCCTACTGCGCCATATGTAAACGGACGATTTAAATCCCATTGATCGGGGGTCAATGTCGAAGTCGGCTGAAGATGCATACGTTATCGAAGCAGGCTATAAACCGCACCTTTAAACCTTTATTTTGTTTAAGAAAATGAGTGGTATCAGTAGATATAGTAGCAGTATAAGTAGTAGTAGAAGAAGTAGCAGCAGTAGTATTAGCAGTCGTGTTACATTTTCTACCATTTGTAGTGAATGTTTATGAGATAATTTTACGTAAAAAAACATTCTTAGAAAATAAAACGAATTTCGTTCGTAAAACAATTCTATTATTGGCAAAGGCGAGTGTCTTTAGGTCTCAAATAGACTAAATATTTTCCCTATACAATTCAATGTAAAAGCGTCACTTTTAAGCGAAAATAAATGCAACATTTTGCACATAGAGACCCCCATAACCATACCTTTTTTAAAGGGCATTCTAAGCAGAATCGATTTAAGCAATCCAAAAGATATTGCCTTGTAAACCATGTAAAAAGTTCAGCTAGTCAAACTCATGGTTCAATAACATCGCATCACCTTAAACTCATTGATAAACGATCAACAATTTTAAATAAAACATTATTTCCTTAATTAAAAACACTGCATTCCTTGTATTTTTGTATAATACATCTGCCATAAACAATTACATGAATTACACGCTTTTGCTTTAATGATATTTCATAAGTTGTATTGATGTATCCTTGACGACGGGGAACTATTTTCTCGAATACCATTTATTACTATTGTCAGCGTCAGCATTTAATAACCACGTATTTGTTTATGCATGTCTGTATGCACAGCATTTTATGAAAATTCACCCGCTGTCCCTCTAACGTTTGTTATCAGCGAAACTGAAAATCAAAGTTTCTTTACTACCGCACTTCCGTTTTAACTTTGCTAGCATAAGGACTGAAGTTAACATGTCAGGTAAAAAAACTGTTTTTCTGAATGTTACCGATGAAATGACTTTACAATGATTGATAATAAACTGGCAACATATGCACATGTAATACTATATCAGATTTCGAGTCCGTTCTTTTATTAGTAATTACTTTTAAAAAGTTCATTTTGGTAGTTGAAATCTTATATAAAGAAATATTATTCTGTTTTGCGAACGGTTATCGATTATTTAGAAAAGAATAGGCATTCATATGTGTCGCGTTCTGAGAACACTGGGCATAATGCATGTGCGTAAAGTGTCGTCCCAGATTAGCCTGTGCAGTCCGCACAGGCTAATCAGGGACGAAACTTTCCGCTTTTATGACATTTTTCGCAAAAATCAAATTTAGGCGGAAAGTGTCGTCCCTGATTAGCCTGTGCGGACTGCACAGGCTAATCTGGGAAACCACTTTACGCACATGCTTTATGCCCAGTTTTCTCAGAACACGACTCATATGTCATGACAGATTTGTTAAATTGTGAATTAAGCATATGGTTTAACAAACATATAGGCCATACAAACTTTCTGCTTCTAAGGTTTGTTGTTTTAATATTAATGGGGTTCCCTGTTATATATTTGGTTCTTTATCAACAAAGCGTTTGTAAACGTTTCTGTAATATTCGATAGAGAGTGTATAGTTATTGCGTTTCGTATTTGCCAAATGTATTTTTAAGGACGATTTAAAGTTAAGTTATTCTAGAAATACCGCTATACGCCAGATATAAACGAACATTAAACGTATGAATCACTTCCTTACCACGAAATTATATTCACCGATTATTTCAGAACCTCTAGGGAAGCTATTGATTTATTTGAAGACGTCACAGATAAAGCTCACACTAGCTTTATTTATAGATAACATTATAGATACCACTACTTGTATGATTTTGCTGTACGCAA
Organism: Dreissena rostriformis; assembly: GCA_007657795.1. Lineage (NCBI taxonomy): Eukaryota > Metazoa > Mollusca > Bivalvia > Myida > Dreissenidae > Dreissena > Dreissena rostriformis. The sequence goes on from VMBQ01002622.1 coordinate 56,810, forward strand.
CTTGACACAATCTTATGAGGGCCACTTAGAGCCCTATTGTAATTTGAACAATACATGTCGTTGTTCTTATTCTATGATTTCATTTTCTAATGCAAAACCTATATTTTGTGGTAATAACTGTGATTTTTTTTCTCTTAAACTAAGGAATTGACTCACAGGACGGCGACTAATACATTGTTCACCGATTTAAAAAGTATTGATATGAACATTAACGTTTCGACTTTACAGCGATAGCATTGTGTGCAAACATTTCAATAAACTCTCGAGAAACTCGTTCACCACTTGCATGACTGTAAAGCACTTAAATTGGTTGTCTGAAACGCACACATTTATGCGTTTTAATAATCAAATCCAAATCAAGTCGTGAATTACGCTCCTTTTTAAAGGTCTTTTGTGCACGTGCGTCGAGTGGGGATAGGGATGTTTTTATTATTATTTATTTTAAGCTTTAAGAAACATGTAAACAGATTATGATGTTATGGTACTGTTAACAATAAAATAAACATTTAAAGATACCATTTTCTGAACAAAACGTTTTATTTAGTTCAGTCTCTTACATTTGACGATTAATTATGGCAAAGTGTACACTAAGTACTTTAAAGTATTTGTTTTGCGTTATGTATAACTAATTATATGCTCTCCAATATTTCTCAATTGTGTTCACTTATTTTACGCGTACACTTGGCCCTATCTGATTCTCTGCATGCACGTTCTATATTAGGAACTGTTAATGACACTCCGAATCCCTTTCAATTCATATCACATTAGTATATGGCAATGCTTTGTAAACAAGCTTAATTTATTAATCATTATTGCGTTCCACATTCAATTATTGAATTACAGTATCGATTTCGCTGTGTTTTGTAAGTTTGATATAAAAACTAATAACACATTCTTAATTTTCAGGAGGTATTACATTTAGATAAATGTATAATTACAAACAGTTGAGTAAAACATATTTGAACAATACATTTCTTATTTCCAATATGGACAAATATTCTTAACACCATGAACATTTTTTATTAATGTACACACACCCATTTGATAATATTATATATAAAAACACAATTAAAAAAATCAATAAATAGTTACATAAACATTATAGGAAATAAGCTGTTTTGGTGAACTTTAAGTTTACTTTAACTCTCAAAGATTGATTTACTGTAAGATAGGGAAGTTTTGGCAACGTGTCAATGTCGCTTGGACTTTATACCCTATGTCATTTATTGTTCTATTCTGTTCAAGATTTGATACGATTTCATTAATGTTATCTTCGGTCATATTGATGAAACCCAGGAGTATGACTTTATCATTTACATGTGTTAAATCATATACAATAACTATACAAGTTTTTTTGTGTTGCAACGAAAGCCTGTATGGAAAGGTTTGTATTGCCCAAAACGGTGTACATATAATTGACACAGCTCATGGGGTTATTGAATAAAGAGTGCACAATCTGCATAACAATAGGTCGAAGCAGGATCAAAGTTCAATTATCCAAACTACATTTAAATAGGCATAATATGTTCTTATCATGATTTTTTCACTCAACCCAGTGCAACTCCCAGCCAAATCTGACCCACCTCCGGGCTATACCCCACCCAACGCCTACCCGCCCATGGGACAGGGGTATCCGCCACAGCCCGGGTACGGTCATCCCGGACAGCAGGGATATCCCCCACCCCCTCAGGGATACCCGGGCTACATGCCGCAGCCACAGGCACAACAGATGGCACAACAAAGCAGCACCGTCGTGGTGGTGGGCGGACAACAGCAGGCCACTGGAAACTGTCCGTATTGTTTGGTAAGATAATGCATTATGTGTCTTGTATTCTGCAACTGTCCGTATTGTCTGGTAAGATAATGCATTGTGTGTCTTGTATTCTGCAGTTGTCCGTATTGTGTGGTAAGATACTGCATTGTGTGTCTTGTATTCTGCAACTGTCCGTATTGCCTGGTAAGATAATGCATTGTGTGTCATGTATTCTGCAACTGTCCGTATTGTCTGGTAAGATAATGCATTATGTGTCTTGGATTCTGCAACTGTCCGTATTGTCTGGTAAGATAATGCATTGTGTGTCTTGTATTCTGCGACTGTCGGTATTGTCTGGTAAGATAATTCATTGTGTGTCTTGTATTCTGCAAATACCAGCATATATAAAGTGCATAGGCTTTGTGATGTGTACTATTTATTGTTTTATAAACTGTGTAAACTGAAGAAAAAAAAATCATGAAGTGAACATAAAGTGAAAACAACAACAACAACAACAATAATAAAACCTTGTATTCAATATAATTGTTTAGAAACGTAAATGTTCAACCTTTGTTTTCAAAATCAGGATATACGCCGAATATCTTTTTGAAAGTCATTTCTTTCTCATGTTAAGAAAATGAACACGTATTATATCCAAATTGTATAGTTTTTTTATCTTAAGAGTGTGTGTTTAATTTTGATAATGTGCAGACAGATTGAGTATGCACTGCAGATCCGCGATTTATTTGTTTTAATGCTCAATGCCTTATGCTTGTCTATATCCGTAACATTATGTCTTTTCAATTGCATTGAGGTATCGTATTAAATTTCGGTACACACGTTTATGACGGATTTATCGTTATCAGTTATGATATGAATATTGATTTAAGATATATTTCAGATAGAGTAGTCAGCCATATATTTCAGATAAAGTTGTGCTCGTTTGAAGAGATATACTTGCACCACACTGCATATTAAAATTGATCGTTGATATCCCTGATAAAAGCAGTTCAATAACGTACAGGAAACATTGCAATCTGCGGTACTCCACGTCGTATTTTATGATAACATGGTCAAAGATGTGCACTCACAAGACCTGTGAATTTGCACTGAACACAAGATTCGTTATCGCAAGAAACATTGGCGTACCATTAAGGAAGTAACATACATATTCAGTTGATGATTTATTGTTAACACATATTCTGTTAACGATTTATTGTTAATACACAATTTGTTAACGATTTTTTTGTAAATTATTATTCTGTTAATGATTTATTGTTATAATGTAGCACAACATTAGCTTACACAACGTGTACAGTTTACCCTGTTAGAAACGATGATATCGAAGATTTGTCTTGAGTACAGAGAAGTGCAACTTGTTAACACGACCTTAATGTTAATGCATGACGCTAATTAATTCACCTGGGTACCCACGTCTTATTACTATTTTCATTTTTCATGTTTCACAGCAATGCACTTACCTTTTTTTTATAATGTTTTACAAATTATGTACAAAGCCGTGACTCAAAAAGAACATCGCCATATTCCTTTTGCAAAGCTAGACATTTAACAAGGCTTTGCCAAGTTAAATTGATAGTGCCTATTATTGCGTTTTCAGCAGGGCTCCATCAAGCAGGACTACTTCACAATGATCCCAAATTGCTTGTTAATGGTCTTATGTTCCGTTTTCACTAGGGCTTTAATAAGCAGAATAACTCAACACTGATCTTGATAGCAGCTTGTCTTCAGTTTTAACAAGTCTTCACCAAGCGTCTCCGCAAAAAATATATATTGTTTAGCGTTTCCTGCACCAAGCAGGACTACGCCACAATGGCAGGGAGTTAAATTGCAATAACAAGGTTTCCCTTTCCAGCACGGTAGCACTCAGCAGGACTCCATCAAACTGATGAACAGTTACACGATCTTTGTCTTCTATTTCAGCACGGATTCACGAAGACGGATTACACCGCTATCGGCATTGTCCTCGCCATCCTGTTCTTTCCCATCGGTGTGATTTGCTGCATGTTCATGACAGAGAGACGCTGTACCTCCTGCGGTCGTGTGTGCTAGGGTTGCCACGTTTCGAGCGACATGTGATAGACCTATTATGGACAGTTGTTTATACTTTGGAAATAAATTACATCATGGTTTAAAACATATTTAGCCTATTAAGTGTTCGCATGTTTTTGGTATACATTTTGAAAAGTTATTCTTAAAGGTCATGTGTCAATTGTTCTATCAATAAAGTTTGTAATTAAGTTAGGCCGTTTTCGGTGAGGAAACCTTGTTAGAACTAATTTATATATATAAGTACATTACTCTGATAATTCATTATATGATTTGCACATGTATTTGTGCGTAAATAATTATAATCTATAAAATTGTTTGGTAACGTAAATTTAAACACGCATTTATATTATTTGATTTTTGATATCGTTTTATATAAGTCCAAAGTAAATCCATTTTTTTTATTTAACATTATGATTTACTCATAACTTTGTAAATGTTAATTGCTTTGATAACAAATATGTGACAGTTTGAAAAAATGTTGTGATGTGTTACATTTTAAGTTACATGGCGTTAGGTGTGATCAAAAACATGCATACGCGTATCATTACACATATCATTAAGAGAAAAATCCAAATAGGACTTATATAATAATCATTTCAAGAAATCAAGATCCGAATATAGAGGTCTACGGTTAATGAAGTTATGTTTAGTATATACAATACAGTGGATAATTCAGCATCACTACTCTTGTCTGGCAGTGGATTTAAAAAAATCTAATATCCTGAAAAATGTAATTCTGAAAAGGTAAAGCCGCTTAAAAAACAAATAAAGCCTTTATTTAATATGAAAGGCATTTCATACTGATTTCTTATATATCGAAATAAAAATATTACATCAAAATGTATCGCAAAAACATACTGTGTGTGCTACGTGACCTTAAGATGAAACGTATCTCTATAGTACCGCGAGATATTTCGCTTGAAATTTAAAGAATAAGCATTAACGATATTTGAACTATCCTTGTCAAAATATGCCAACTTCACGGAGCAAGCTTTGTTTTTATTGAAAGTTCACATTGAAAGACTGCTATAATTTTAGTTTTTTGGCAAATAAAGAATATCAAAATAACCTCAACGCAAACTAAGCTGGTTTTAAACGCATCTTCGACGTGTTGAATCGAATACAGTTTAAAAATGAATAAAATGTAGGTAGTGGAAATTGTTGTTCAACTTACCTTATCACGAACCATGTGACGAAATCTTGATAAAACAAAGTTGAAATGTTTGGCAATGCAAAGTGTGAGTTTTGGTAAAGTGGGGTTGAAATCTCGGTCACCATGTCAAATCTTATAAACAATCTTATTATTGTCGCCACTCTATACTACATAAAGTCCATATAACATGTTAAACACGTCTTATTAAAGCGAGTTTATACGATCTTATTACTTTTCTTATATCAATTACATAGATATCAGATATATCGACGAATAGTTAAACTATAATAAAAGTTCAGAAGTAGAACCAGAAAATAAAGGAAGGAATACTTTTACTGGTCATCTTGATACTTCGAAATACTGATGGTTCTTCGATAACAGAGAAAAACAAAAGCCAAAAAAATGTTTTTACCCTTAACATTAGTTTTTGAGACACGGGACATGGTGGAGTTTATAAATGGTGTATCCATTTTATTATGATGAAAGAATTTCATGGAAGAATGATATAATTTTGCCAAATAATAGAACAGTTAATCGGAAAATAGTATGAAGTGGATAATCAGTACACATTTCAACAAACTAAAAGTTATTAGAAATATTGCAAGAAAGTGTTTGTAATTCCATAATGTAGATAAATTACTGCTCTTCAAATACTGACATGTTGATAGTATTTGATAAAATATGAACGAAGATAGAGCATGTTTTAAAAGGTGGTATATATGAGGTTGTAGACACTTTGATTCCCGACAAAGGATACGCAGAGTACAAACGTCATTTGGCCATAAAACAGATTGCAAAATTCGGGTATCAGGCATAACCATATGCAGATATATTTTAAATAACTTGACAAACACATGTTATTCATTATAATACGACGTTTCGCGTGGATAAATCGTCTTCCTACCTCAAAAGTCAAGGCCTTATTTAAAAGATCAAAGTTTTCAATAAAAAAAAAGCTTATTCGCATTGTTACTTCGGCATTCGTCGTGCTATTTAAAGATAACTAACGAATAACAAGAATGAGGACACGGCATGTCGTTTGTTAACCTGTCTCCCTTTCTCAGAGGTCAGGGTCAAACTTTGAGGTCAAATGTAGAATATGGCTAAAACCAAAACTTCTTTAGACTGTAACTGTTTCATTCATCATTCAATTTTATGAAACATACCACAACTGACTGCCATGAAAAGATCGCGTGTCGCCTGAATCACCTGTCACATTATATAAAATGTCGTATGCACACTTATTTGGCTAATTCGGCAATACGCAGCTTGTTTTTGACATAAGCGGAGTTTTGTGACACAAATGTAATGTGGAGGCATGCGTACCCTATGAAAACATCATTTACGTTTATTACCACTACTTACTTATCTCATTCCCACAAATTTGTATCTTCTTATAACGAGTGTTTTGCTATAAAAGACTAAGTCGTTCCCTCGAAAATGTCGTTCGCATGACTGACTTAGCTCCATCTTCTTGCTAAGACGTGGAAACGCAATAATAAAAGCATGCTCATAAATAACGCAAATCAATATTTGAACAAAAGCCCTGTTTCAATAAATAACAAATGAGTGAATATATCAAAACAATTTATTTATTATGATGTTAGGTCGCATAACCATTGCATTTGAAACGAATCGATTTTAAATAAAGTCAACAGCTATAAACTATCAAACATATATAAACAACACATAATTAAGCTGAACATATATATATAAGTACAGAATCTGCAAGATAAATAACTGTTAACTAAAATTTAATACAACAGTACATATTCAATTTGCATAAAAGATTAAGTAAAACAATTGAAACATAGTTTGCCTCATCAAAAGTATTATTTATTTCATACAAAGTTTATTATAAGACTACAAACAAATACATATGCAAATACATATGCAACAAATCAAAAGTTGTCTATATAATTAAGTCAATAACATACATGTATAAAGTATTGAGCGTAATAAAGAAAAAAATGTCACTACCTTTACTACTACTTCCGCAGAAGTTATAAATAGTGTAATTAAGTTCTGTTTGTGCTTTAAAATCCTTCATAACATACATTTAAATCATTATTTGACGAACTGTGCACCTGCGTTATTTTTTGGTGTATGCAACACATTAAATTTAATCATGCGGTTTATTTCCAGTCAATACATACAAACTCAGACCCCATACTGGAAGAAACACTCGTTAATACAACAATGTACGTGTTCGAAAGTAACAAATCAAGTTATTCAAAAATGCAATTACGCATCTAACAAATACACCATGATATACTGGGCTAACCTTAAGAGGATAGTCAATCAAGCATTGTGCATTTTTTCGTTTATTTTTTATTTTTATGAAAACGATTCAAACTCATAACAAGACATGTCTGCAAAAAATAGGAAATAATGTCAAGAATGTTTTTGAACTCGAGGAATCAAAGCAAGGACCCACACTTTTACGGCAATCGGAGCTTAATCACACCATTTACTATAAAAATAGAATTAATCACTTAAAGAAAGAAAACTGAAGAAAACTCATTAAGATTACGTTTGAACATGGGATATTAACTAAGATGAACATTGAATTATATTGCTATATAAGTGTTTGTATGTGTATTGAATATCCATTTATTTTTGTCTGAATGTCGTGTTATCTTACTATGGTTTAACACAAAACCTATCACGTTTCTTTTATTTTAATATGTAAGGAAAAGGAAAATCTTCAAAAAGATGCGAATCTGTATGTACATGTTATTGTTATCTTAATGCCGAAAATCAATAAACTCCTCACTGTGTTTGTATCTAAATGCGGTTTATCACACAACCTTTTTTTTGGCTATTTTAAATGCTTTAAAAATGATAATATAAAGATATTATTATCGGTCAAGGACAAATGATTTTGCTATACATTGGTTATTAAATCAACTAAGTAAACACTGAAGTAGTACCTTTTTGACGGCACTAAAATTGTGATGTATTAAGGTAAAGATAGTAATAATAGCGTTCATTGGTATATTGGACAAATAGAAGAAGAAGTTTCTCACCAGGGTTTTGAGAAAAATATTGTGAATTATTTCTTAAATAATTTTCAACATTTCATCACTATATGTATGTATTTTAATAATTAAATATGACTGGTGTTTTAGCAAGGCTACATAACCGCATAACGAACAGAAACTTTCAGAAATTGGAAAGAACCTGTCTTAACAAGAGGTGTTAGCAAGTAATTGCGGACAACCGGGACGTGACCATTGGTAAATCGCCAAATGTTTCTTGCCTTCAAACAGATATTTGCCCGGAGTTTTAACGAAAATGAACTAACATCCATAGATACGATGGACCACCATGGCGGTACACTAGAAATATGACACATAGATATGTTGGAATAAGTTAATCAACAATCCACTTCGTGAGCAAGTAGAGACAACAACGAACCTCACTCACTTTGTTGGGTAACACCGTTACATTCCAAGTGCAACATTTTGGTGAACAATGAAGGCAAAACCCTCCAAATAATAAATAAATACACTTCACCAAACGCCGGAAAGGGAGCCAACTACTTGACAATGCCCAGATGTATAGGCTTTCATAGATATCCATCTCTCCATATATCTCAGAACAATGACACATTTGCCAATACCAGGTGTGGAAACATGTAAACAGAAAATCATGATTCGGGCCAACAAAGAATAAATGGGGTTAATTGTTTCGCTGTAATTATACTTTTATGTTTAAACCTGTAAACAATATGGCAAAACAAACAACCGTTGAATAGTATGCTTGCACAAATTTTGCAAGCCTTCATGGAAAAATACAGTAGCAAAATCATATAAATACCAAATTAAGTACATTTCGATATATATAATTACTTTATATGTTCATTCTGTATAATAGAAATACAAGCAATAAGGAAAAGAAAGATTGATAGTGGGAAACCGAAACCGGAAAATGTTATCTACATTCAAATCAATACTTCCGGTATTTTCTATTATATCCAGGCTTCAATAATATAACGAAATACACCGGGTATTGACATAATATGACAACGACCACTTCTTTGCGATATACTGAAATGAGACCAGAAACCGGACTATTGTGAAATAGGCAAATGCTACTTATCTCCCGACGGAAAGGTCATGATATTTTGTGATTTATGTTATGTATTTGTAGTTTCTGAAATGAAATTGTGATCATTCATTTGGCCTACAAAAAGATCGCAAATGGTGCAACGTGAATGAATTTGAATTAAATGTTAATACATTAATATTAATATTTTAATAAATCTATTACTATTAGCTTAGTAATATAAGATGTAGATTCCTTATCTTGATGTGGGAAATAAATATTTAAAAAAATCCTATCTCAAGACGGATACATATCTGGTGTTGCCAATATGAAGGTAAAGAAACTGTTACGTATCAAACTTGATATTTGGGATTAATGAGAACTAATCATTGCTGACTGCATAAAGGAATGTGATAGAAACATATGATGTAGTTTAATGTTTCGATAAATACTTGGAAGGAAAAAGAGAGACATATAGACCAGTAAAAATCATCATAACGGGTAAATGAAAACGAATTTATGGTTAATGAAAATCACCTTCAACCCACGTACCTTTTTGTTTAAAATAAAGGTTTATATTTTCCATTACCATGGCTGGTCGATAGATAACACTCGCATAATAATAAAGCACCCTTCACTTCGCAATCCACACACGCACCAGCAACCCGTTGCCGATTGTCATGGACACCATCCACTCAAAGAAGCGTATACTTAACATAAATATTCCAAGCCGTCATGGAAGAATTCAACAGCAAAAGAATGCAAGGTTAATCAGCTATTATGCTCGTAAGTAATGTGACAAAACAAACAACAGTTGAAAAGTATGCTTGCATAAATTTTGAAATCCATCGTGGAAAATACATAAGCGAAACAAGATAAATACTAGATGAAATACATTCTGATAATAATATTAAACACTATAAAGGTCAACGCAGATGTACTCGAAGTATTGTAATGCATGTGGACATGATTTAAACAACGTTTCAAGTTAACTTTGTAATGCATGTACAATGTATACTTCTCTAAAATATTAAGGGAAGTGTAAAACAAACGTTGTAGCCCAAGTGTATGTTGTCTATTGTTTTCTACCTATAGAAAGATATATGCAAGTTTACAGTACATATTGTTATATATCATATTGTTCATATTTTAAATTTGTGTGCAGTGTTATGTTACGACGAATGTCAATGCAAATATACATGTTTCTTGGTAATCACATCCATGGGACATACCACAATGTTATTTCTCCACAAGCTAATTGTTATATTTGTATTTGTTTTTGTGAAATGTTGTTTTAAAGTTTTGTGTGGATGTACTAAACTCTACCACACTTATCTCATTGCATTGTTTTTATTTTATTAAATGTAATGTTTTAATTTCGATAAGTATTACAAAAGGAGGAATTCCAGTTTGAAAAAAAAACAACAACAAACAGCAACACCCTTTTACGGGAAATATAATTAAGTTCCGTATTCGTTCTATTTAATAGAAATGCAAGCAATAAGAAAAAGAAAGATCGATAGTGGGAAACTGAAACCAGAACATGTTATCTACGTTTAAATCAATATTCCTGTATTTTGTATTGTGGGCAGGTTTACATATTATTAAAGAAACTGACCTGGTATTGACACAAAATAAAGAAGACCTCTATCGTGTGATATACCTAAATGCGACCAGACACCGGACTCTTGGGAAATAGGCAAATGCTACTTATCTGCCGACGGAAATGTCCTAATATATTATGATATATGTTATGTTAGTTTTTAAATGAAAATTTCACATCCATTTGGCCTACAAAAGTATTGCAATTGGTACAACATGAATGAATTTGACTTAGATAGATAGATAACAATCGCATAATAAGCAAGAACCCATTCACTTGGCAATTCACTAGTCCTTGACCGAGTGGCTTGGACATAGCCATTCAAAGAAGCTTATGCTTAACATAAGTTTTCCAAGCCGTCATGGAAAAAATACAACAGAAGAAGATTACAAAAGCTAAGCAGCGAGTGACAACCAAAACTAAATGAGGCAAAGTAATTGAATCTTTAGGTTGAAGCTTAGAGTCTTTTTTCATTTGTTTATGTATGTTGAATAATATTTTAGTTTCGTTTGTTAAAAAAGCAACATGCCTGATGTCAATAGCGCAGCGTATGCGTTTTGCACTAAGAAACACAGAATGGGAATGGGAATATACAAATAACTTGGCTTTGGAACTAATGGGAAATAGCAAAGTGTTATTTCCTGACAGAAGGAAAATATAAATTTTGAAAAACAATCCAGGTACATATATTCGACTTATAGATTTGATTTGTATAACAAAACACCGGGCTACAAGAGAAACAATTTGTTGGAAAACGAAACCTGAATGTGCTGCACTAATGCCAATGAATACGTTGGGTATGTTGCATTTTAGCCAAGTTTCAATAAGTATAAAGATAGAAACGGAGTATTGTCGAACAACAACAACACCACCAACTAAGGTCCACTTTCATGTAATAATACTAAACTGTGACCAGATATCAGACTCTTGGCAGTTGGCAAAATGCTACTTGTCTGCAGACGGACATATACTGGTACGTTATTTAATATTGTATTATATTATATTTCATTGTGTTATATTATATTAGATACAAACACATTGGACCGTAATCATGTGATATGCTCTTTAAAAATAAAACGAATTGGCAAAAGTGATACGCGACCATTCGTAGATTGACAAGTGTTTACTACATGCACAGGCATACATTTACCTTGCATCTTTAAATTGTACAAGATCCAAGATGTAAAAAATAGGTCAAGGGCGAGTTAAAATAAATCACACGGTATGGCACATAATGGTCATTTGAACATGGGAAAATAACCCAAACATTTACCCGAACCTACGATAATAGCCCTGAGTAGTGCCTCACGTAAGATTTAGTTATTTACTTTATATTTTAAAGAAACTTATCAACGAAATCAAAATTATGTCTATGTATCAAATCATTTGGGTACGGCTAAGAGTGTCATTACGTAAAGATCTGTTATTGTACGTATTGAATTTGTTAAGTTCTTTTCAAAGTTACAGAATCAGACCGACGAGAACAACTTGTTTTCTGTATGAAGCACAGTATTTCTTATTAGTTTCGCGCTATGTAACAAAGAAAAGATTGTAAATGTTTCCATATTATTAAAGAAACAAACCGGGTAATGACACACACAAAAGAAGACCTCTATTTTGTGATATACCTAAATGTGACCAGACATCAAACCCCTGGTAAATTGCAAAATGTTACTTATCTCCCGACGGAAATGTCACGAAATGTTATGTTATATGTAATGTTATTATATTTTTTAAATAGAAAATGTGATCCTTCATTTGGCCAACAAAAGAATTCTACGTAGTGCAAAATGAATGAATTCACGTTTTTATGTTAATACATTATTAATTATATTTTAAAAATCGTTTATTAATTAATTAGTATTTTAAGATGTAGATGCTCCAATGTTGATTAGGAAATTTAAAATTGTAACAATGTCAATAAAATATCAACACATGAAACAACAAACAGACCATGGGCCCTAAGGCGCTCACCCGAGAACCAAAGGAACTAGACTATTATGAGAAAGTGCGCGCTCATTCATGAAGATTGGGTCCAAAAAGTGACTTCTTGAGTATTATCATGTTTTTTTTTTTATTTGACAAAGAACATAGTTTTTGAGCTCACAATTGGCCGAAAGTTTATTGGGACAAATGATCTGACCAAGTTTCATGAATATTGGCCGAAAATGTGGCTAATATAGCGTAAACGAGTGTTCACTATAGCAATATAAGGCAAACAGCCACACCCTCGGCTGCCATGTTTTTCAAAGAACCATGACCATTTTCGAACTCAGCCGAGATAATATTAGAACAAATGTTCTAACCCAGTGTCCTAACGATTGGACAATACATATTACTTCTAGAGTGTAACAAGGTTTTACAATTGGCATATATGGAAAACTGCCACGCCCACTGGCAGCCATGTTTTTCAACCAAACGGAACCATTTTCGAACTCGTACAAGATATCGTTGGGACACGTCTTCTGACCAAGTTTCATAAAGATTGGACAATATATGTGTCCTCTAAAGTGTTAACAAGGTAAATGTTGACGACGGACGAAGGACAAAAGGCGATTACGAAAGCTCACCATGATCACGTTGTGCTCAGGTAAGCTAAAACTGAAACGGATTATTGGCAAAAACAGCCAAAACAAACGATTACTTTCAATATAATATATTGATTGTGACCAGATAACAGACTCTTGGGAGTTGGCCAAGTGCTACATGTCTGCAGACGGACATATCATGGATTTAATATATATTATATAATTTTATATTATGTTATGTTATGTTTTGGTTTGTTATGTAAGTTTATATTATATAACATTATATTATGAAAAAAAGCAACGCAGAATAGAAAGATCGATATTGGGAAACCAGAATATGGTATCTACATTCAGATCAATACTTCCTGTTTTTTTAATTTAAGTCCATTTTCAATATTTGTAAAGAAAGAAACCGGGTACTGACACAAAATAGAGAAGGCCACGTTTTTGTGATATACCGTTATGTGACCAGACCTCCGATTCCTGGTAGATTGCAAAGTGCTACTTGTCTGCCGACGAAAATTTCATGGAATATATATTATATGTAATGCTATATGCACGTTTCTGAAGTGAACAGGTGACCATTTATTTTGCCTCCAAAAAAATATCAAGTAGTGCAACAAGCATGACTTTGACTTAACGTTTATGCGTTCTTTATGTTAATAGATGAATATTAACGTTTAAATAAATATATGATAAATATATACCTTCAATCGCTTAAAGTATAGTGTGATTTTGGCAATTCAGTAAACACATTGATACATGTATATCATTTAAACGTGCGGTTTAGAAAAAGAATCCAATACCCTGGTAAGCGATGAAATTAAAACTATATAAAAAGATACCAACTATATCAAACGCCGTAACTTTAAGCGCGTAAATTGCCAGTGATTGAACGGTTGCGTATGCACTGAACACATGCATAACGAAAACCTTCTTTAAGGCGGACAATGAGAATTAATATGCTTAACTTAAACCACCTCGAGTTCGAGTCCTTTTTTTAAAGTCCCCTAACTAGTTGATATCTAACAAGCGCATAATAAACAAGGTACTTAGCAATTTACGTGTACCAATAGTCGTTGACCATTGACTTGGAAACCAGCCATTTAAAGAAGCGTATGCTTAACATATGTTCGAATTGTAGAAAAAAAACAGCAAGAAAAACACTATTTGATTGTTTAAAACGAAACCGAAACGTGCTACATTCTTGCCCATGAATAAGTCGGTATATATATTTTTGGCTAAGTTTCAATTAATAAAAAATCGGAGGATTGGCAAAAACAGCAACAACAAACGATTACTTTCATGTAATAATACTGAAATGTGACCAGACATCAGACTCGTGGGAGATAGCCAAGTGTTACTTGTCTGCAGACGAACAAAGCATGGTGCGATATTCAACATATCATTATATTATATTATTTTATGGTATGTGATTTTCTGTTAGTTTATGTTATATACTATTATATTATGAACAACAACACCGAATAGAAAGATCGATGGTGGGAAACCAAAACATGGTATCTACATTTAAATCAATTCTACCTTTATTTTGTATTTTAGTCAAGTTTGAATGTTATCAAAGAACCGAAACAGGACATTGACACACAATACAGAAGACCTCTATCGTGTGATATGCCTAAATGTGACCAGACATCAGACTGATGGGAAATAGCCAAATGCTACTTTTCTGCCGACGGAAATGTCATGATATGTTATCTTAAATAAAATGCTATTAAAATTGTTAATGGAAAATATGATCCTTCATTTGGCATACAAAAGGATTCTCGGAAGTGCAGCATAAATGAATTTGAATTAATGTGTATACGTTTTTATGTTAATAAATAATAAATTATATTTTAATATATCTATCATTAATGTATAAGTAACTGTATGTGAAGATTCTCCAATCTTGATGTGGGAAATATGAAATTGTAACAATATCAATCAATGAAACAAAAAGACTTGCCACAATAAATCCGAGTCCAGTAAACCGTAGATTTTCCAAGTCGTTTGTATTTTATTTGAGAAATTCATACACTTAAATTAATGTCCGTCGTGAAAGCACATAAGCGGAATTTAGTTTAATAAAACACTATGACGTAAAGTAGAAATAGGTTTACTACTTATACTAATGTGTATAAAAAACCTAAAGGACTGAAACTAAAAAAACACATTAAACGTAACGGTTGTTTTCCACCATGCAAGAGGAAAAATGATTGTGAGACCCGGGGACCAGATGCGCATGTAAGGGGATGAGTATGAAGAGGAGCGTATGTTTACAATGATATATGCTTAGTAATAATTCTATTATGGTTTGATCTATCTGAGCAAAGAATATGGATTTTTAAGATAAACAGGTTTCTCATTCAATATTAGTTAATTATATGTGGACTTATCAAGACTTTGAATTTGTAACAAAAAAAAATCCAAGAGAAATAGATTGTGCAAACACAGATTTCAAAAGCCTTCTTGGTAGAACACATTAGATGAACACTGTTTTTATGCTATTTTATGTTTACAAAGACCATATACAAGAAACACTTTGTTTCGTCTAGAGAGAGATTTATTTATTTATTTTCAAAATGGGATAAAAAAGGCATATAGAGTGTTACCGAGCTGAACGTCGACACACCACAAACCACAACGCGCACGACGCCGGATACGACCACAATAGCTTACCGTGAGAACTTTGTGCTCACGTGAACTAAAATGAATGGATAATATAAATATCCGTTACAAGTACAGAAAGGAATAAATAAATCTAAAGGCTTTTCGAAAACTATATAAATTTTCACTAAACCGTAGAATTGGCCATGCTAGTGCAATTAAAAAACATTGAAGAGCTGCATACACCAATATAAACAACCGTCCTGGAAGAACATATAAGCGGAGAATATGATGGATTCTAAAATATGGTGTATTGCAGAGATAAAATAATTACACATAATCAAAATATGAATAAAGAAAAAATCGTAATATTACGCAGCTGTTTCCTTCTATGCTAGAGATAAACAATGGACTGATTGATATGTTACTTATAGCTACACAACATCAGTAGAAAAAATACACAAATTATTATAAAATCACAGATTCCACGGGCAATCTTGGAAGAACAAATAAGCCGAAAGTGGAAGTTAAATAAATAAATTCTAAAAACTATATATATATTCAGAAACTGTTTTTTTTTAAAGACATAGGAGTCAAAAGAACATTTATATCACGAGACACACGTACCAATAGTCCGGGACCAATAAGTTTCGGCACCAGCCTTTCAATGAAGCATATGCTTTGCATAAATTTTCCAATCCGTCGTGGAAAAATACAATGGCAGAAGAATGCAAATGTTAAATAGCGTTGACAAACAAAACCAAATAAAGCAAGGTGATCGAATCCTTGGGACGAAGCTCAGAGTCGTATTTCAAAAGAATGGTTGATGTATGTCTGGTTATGTTTAAGTTTCGTTCGTTAAAAACGAACATACTTTCTGTCAAAAGAAGAGACTTAAAGTATCGCGCTACAAAACATAGAATGGAAGTGGTATGGGAAATAGCAAAGTAAAGAATGAAACCATCGATACAAAATACATGAATATGTATTCGATTTATAGGTTCTATGTGTATAAACAAACAAGAAAAACACAATTTGATGGTTGGAAAGAAAACGAAACGTCGAGATTCTTGCATATGAATACTTCAGAACATTTTATTGTAGCCAAGTTTCAATAAATATGAAAAAAGATACGGAGTATTGCCAAAAACAGCAACAAACGACCACTTTCGGGTAATATACTGAAATTTGACCAGTTAACCGACTCTTAAGAGTTGGCAAAGTGTTACTTGTCCTCAGACGGACATATCATGGTGCGTTATTCAATATATATATATATTTATATTTTATTATATTATTTTATATATTATGTTACAGTCTTTCAAGGAAGCGTATGCTTTACATAAATTTTCCAATCCGTCATGGAAAAATACAACGGAAGAAAATCATATGTTAGGTAGCGATTGATGAACCAAAACCCAATACAGCAAAATAATCGATTCCTAGGCTGAAGCTTCGAGTCTTATTTCATAAGAATGTTTTATGAGTGTATTGTTATGTTTTAAGTTTCGTTCGTTGCAAAAATGTGCTTTCCGTGAAAAGCAAAGCATTTGAGTGTCGCGCTTCGAAACATAGAATGGGACTGGTAATATCAAGATAACATGGCAATCACATCCATTGGAAATAGCAAAGCAACGAAGAAAACCATCAAAAAAAGGGTACATACATTCGATTTATATGTTTGTTTTGTATACAAAAAACACACGAAAGACAAACACAAACTTATTGTTGAAAAACAAAATTGAACCGTCTACATTCTTGCAAATGAATACTTGTTACAGTTTGTGTAAGTTTAGATAAATGTGCAAAATGAAACCGAGTATTGGCAAAAAACAACAACAAACGACCACTCCCATGTACTATTCAGATAACAGACTCATGGGAGATGGCAAAGTGTTACATGTCTGCAGACGGACATATCATGGTTAGTTTTTTAATATTATATAATGCTATGTTATGTTATATTATGTTTTATAATATTACTTTTTATTATATTCGATTACATGTATATTATATTATATTATATTATGCACAAAACCCGGAAAATTAGGTCATCCGGTATATAATGCTTTGAAAATTGCAAAGAGTTCCATATCTTCATTAAACTATTGGAATGGCTATTTTATATTATGAAATATTATATTTCGTTTTAACAACATGATTGAAAAACGGACATCATACTTGACACACGAAGGTAAATTGCATACTAAAATTCAGTCCAGTAAAATAATATTATAATATGGGTTGTTTTTAAATTAATTTACTGATTAATTTATTGATTATTCACAGAATAATTAAGACAATGATTACGACAAAACATCGCTCTAAATAACAATCATCGGGACTAGAAAGATAATATGACAATCGCATCCATGGGTATTAGCAAAGTGTTATTTGTCCACATATTGATCCTGTTCTTGTGTATACTGTTGTGATATGTTATTTAGTCGAAAATTGTATAGGAACCGTACACCACGTACATTAATACATGTTTTAAGGTATTTAATATAAAATAATTTTAATTTTGATCAGTGTCATAATTTGTTTACAAATACATAGTCACTTAAGGTTCGTTCTGTAGAAAAATAAACTAATCACTAAAAAATACAAGACACCATAGAGGGAAAATGTAACTGGAGCGAACTACCGATTTTCAAATAAATACTTCCGGTAGGATCCAGTTATGTTATGTTTCAATACTTAAACAGGAATATACATGGTTTTTACACAAAAATAAAAAACGACCACTTTCCTACGATATTACAAACTTTTTTTACAAACTATTGGGAAAAAGCCAAGTTTTATTTGTCCACAGACGGATATGTCATAGAATGTTATGTAATCTATTTTTTATGTTCGTGTTCGTCGTGAAAATATTTGTAATCCAATCGCGCAACATGCATTATTTAATTGTATTTTTTTCAGTTTTTATATTAATTTGTTTTTAATATGGTTTAGTTTAATCAAAATGCGATGTAGTTTCTCAATCTTTATGTTGGAAAAACATAAGTTTTTTTTATTTTCTCATAATGTATATATACGCCATTCTAGTCATGTTTAAGATAAAACGAACTGATACATATCAAAGCAGATATTAATGACACGACGACATTAATGAGAACTATTTCAGGCAAGCTATACAATACAACGTATAAGTTATCAATATAAAAATATAGCTAACATATTTGATGAATATGAAAAAGAGAGCAGAGTTTTCACTTCCAGGAAAAGTAAAATATATAACGCGAGGAAACGCAACATCTCGTTACGTTTATGCACCCAGTTAGATAACATTACCATATTAATGTTAAGAAATAATTGAACCGGGAATTCGTCCTTTATCGACTTACATGTTCACTTCGTCTATGTCATATGTACATGATTACTCTCGTCGAGAATATAGGTGTGAACTAAGAGGAGATAAATGCACAATGTTTCAAAGACCATCACTTGATATGAAGCAATACTATATTATGCCAAATGAAATACTAAACACATAGAGTGGCAGGTTTTGTGTTCATGACACTCGTCTACGTTTGAACACGTTTCAAAACTTGTTCAACTCATAAAAACTTATTTAAAGTTAAAAGTAAATATAAATATGGGAAACACAATATTTATGAATCATATTTATCGTGATATATTGCTACTTACTTAAGTGCATGCAAATTAATGCGATACTCTAATTCCAAAACAGTATTGTAAATGTACCACAAAAAAAGAGGCCCGTTTACTTAAGAGTTCAAATTGGTGACGAATGTTTTTATGTAATTTAACGAAATATATTACATTTTAGACTTGCAATTGTTATAATTGTTATACGTATTTTCACGTAAACATACAATATAGTATATTAAAATAGCGATTTCTTGATTAGTTTATTGGTTATTGAAACACTTAAGATCTTAACACTAAATGACCTTTATACAAAACCTCTAATAACTTTTATGATGGACGATGGACGATCGCTTGTTTCGCTGTGAAATCGGCTGTTCTGTTGATGTTCGCTTTGCCTTTGAAGCACTTTCCCCTAGTGTCGTGCAATGCGATCGATGTCCTTCACATACTCTAGACTTTTCCATGGCATAGGGCATCTTACCCTATGAAATTGGTGAGCATTATATCAATATTTGCTTCTAAAGAATCAACAATTCTGGTTTCATAAACTGAGACTTTCATAATCTGAGAACCCTATTACTGTGATAGTTTTATTGTTAAAAACGAATTTAGTATATTGCAAAATAAGTACGACACCTGCCACGATAGAGTAATTCGTTAACATTCATTTAAAAAGTATAGTTTTTATTAAGTAGTAATAACTATCTAGAGGTTCGGTTAGCCCCAGTCGTGTCATAAATAGATGATATTTGTTAGATTTGGCGGAATATCGACTATGATTCACGAGTCAGTGAAAATGATATTTTTTCAATGGTCACGAGTGAATAAAAGTCGATATTCCACCGAATCCAACACACTTTTTGTTTATGTCATGCTTACAAATGATTTTTATTGTATTTTTGAGGAAAAACATAGTAAAACAATTAACATTATTGATAATTTTCATCGTTAATTTTCACTGCTAGAAACAGTGATTTATCAGTTTCAATTCCCTAATATTTTTCTATAAACCACCGGAAAGCATAAAATAAAATTTCATGCAATATTTTTCTCTAACTGCTCTTTGAACTTTAATTACCGATATTGCACACACTGAAGTTTTATTATCGTAGAAATTAAAATCAACAATATTTTCGTACCGGATTTCTTACCTGTGATTTGCCATTTGTGAGTTTATCATTTCATTAGGTTCATCCGTAATATGAGGTCGTTTGAGGACGTCTATAAAAACAATTTCAATAAAATCAGGTTAGACTATGAAATAGCCCTATTACTGTGATAATTTTATTGTTTAATACCAGCGTAGTGCTTAAACCTGCTACGGTAAAGTAAGTCATTTAAAACGATATTGTGTCTAATAAGTAGAAATACCGTTCTAGAGGTTCGTTAAGCCCAACTCGTGTAAAAAAAAGTTTTAAATAAATTTCCGTAATTGCTCTCTTAACTTATATAACCGAGAATGCACACACATCTTTATTAAATTAAAAAAATAAAATTAACAATATTTTCGTTTCAGTTTCTTACCTGTGTTCTGCCATTTGTGAGTTTATCACTTCCTTTGGTTGATACGGAGTATAAGGTCGTTCGAATTTGTCTGTAAAAATCAATTGAACAAAAGTGTTCAAAAAGTATTTGTCATGAAACTTGTGCATATAGAAGAAAAGTGTAGAATGTCAATCTAACAAGGAGTATTTGGTCATTTGCATCATTAGGTAACATCATTTGCACTGAATATAAACCATCAAATAGCTTTAGATATTCAAAACCAACCGCAACTATATATTCATGCATCGTTAGGTCACATCATTTGCACTGAATATAAACCATCAAATAGCTTTAGAAATTCATAACCAACCGCGACTATATGTACTTGCATCATTAGGTAACATCATTTGCACTGAATATAAACCATCAAATAGCTTTAGAAATTCATAACCAACCACGACTTTATGTACATGCATCATTAGGTAACATCATTTGCACTGAATATAAACCATCAAATAGCTTTAGAAATTAATAACCAACCGCGACTATATGTACATGCATCATTTGGTAACATCATTTGCACTGAATATAAACCATCAAATAGCTTTAGATATTCAAAACCAACCGCGACTATATGTACATGCATACTAAGGTAACACCATTTGCACTGAATATAAACCATCAAATAGCTTTAGAAATGCATAACCAACCGCGACTATATGTACATGCATCATTAGGTAACATCATTTGCACAGAATATAAACCATCAAATAGGTTCAGAAATTTAACACCAACCTCGACTATGCATATTTGCATCAGTAGGTCACATAAAATTGATCAATTGTTTGACAGATTAGTTCCCCAAAACCTTGAACGAGCAAGCGAAATAAAAATAAAGATAACATTATTTTCATTAAATTTTCGATATAATCAGAGACGCGCACAAAGCGTAAAATTAAAATAGTTATTTGGATTACGGATGTCTGAAAACGCTAAATATATTGGAATATTTCCTATCAATTCCATCTGTTCCAGATTTTAATAATGACCGTTCTTTCTCGTTAAGTAAACAGACTATATTGTCGTTAACCTCAAGACTGTGTACCCTAGTTTCGAGTTCAGCGATAATTTTTTTCCAGAGAATTGTGTTTTTGCACTCTAGGGTTGATATTTTCTTGTGAAGCTCTTGTATGACACGAGTAGCGACTTGTCAACAATGGAGGTGATTTGCGGCTCAAAGATTTACCAAAGACATCGCTAACAACTTTAAAGATTTACAAAGGTGAAAGGTTTACAAACCGCAAATCGACGGAATTGCACAAGTCATATACTATCATTTTGTACGAATTATTACGAATATTCGAGATCAAGATAACATGTAATACATACATTTATACTAAGTGTCCATTTCCCACGAAATTTCACACACAATTTACAGAGAAATTTAAATTTAAATCGTCCGCGTCTAAACACGCCACTACCGATTCGCCATGTGACCTGTTAAACTACAAAACCTCCCGTTGTAAACGATACAGGTATGACAGGTTGCACTTAATCAAAGTTAACTTGCTATCTGAATACATTGAACGAACATGACCTGTAAAGGCTCAATGACACTTGAGTATTAAGGAGTATTGTAAACAGATCGGGTGACTCCGTATCAACTTCATGCATTATTGACAATCGCTTTACAAGCTCAAACGCGATTTGAAACAAAACGAAAATCTATATTTATAGCGTTATGTGGCTTAACAGTGCTTTTCAATCCGCAGTGTGTACTTCCTAAATAAACGTGATTAAACATTTAAAATTATAATTACATTTATTTATAATTGTGTGGTTTTTTTTTAAGTTAATGTCTTTGTAATACAATACAAAGATATGTTTGTTCATTTTGATTTAAATACTTAAATACTAAAAAAAAAACAAAAAAAAACCGTCTGCTGTAGAAACATATACACTGTGAATTTCGGTAAAAAACGTATGACGAGGTCTAAGAAATGTATATGAATATGCATCCTAACAATACGCCATGGTGCATTATTTATATCGTTTAAAGTTGATATATAGGCTCATTCATAATCATCAACTGTATTAATCAAATAAATAAAACATAAGAGCCTTACCTGCTCAATGTTCGGGTAGACGTTAAACGCCAAACAAGACAAGTGACATGGTTGTCACATCACACAACTAGTTCGCCCATAAGCTACCGGTGGTTGTGAGTTGGTCGGTGTTAAGTCAAATTGTTTCACCGAGGATTCCGATTGGGTATTTCCGACGTTGTACTATTTTAAGCCGACGATAATTTATTCTTAGGCTGTTTTTTAAAGGCAGTATTTCGGTATATAGTAAGACAGAACGGTCGATTTGCAATCATTTAATTATAGACATATTACAACTAAAGGTTTCGTGACGAAAAGATAATTTTTGCATTATCAACTGAAGGCTACAAAAGCACCATTTAAAAAGAAACGTTTGCGTGTGTACGTGCATTTGTTTTGCAAAAATATTTTAAAAAGAATACCGTATATATTAACTTTACAGCGTTTAATGTTTTTTTTAAGAACTACAATTAACCAATGTCAAATAACTGTAAAGTTATTTATACTGTATTAGTAACAGAGTTGAACTTATTAAGTTAATCGAATTATCAAATTAACACATAATATTTGAAAGCGATATTATCATTTTCTTCAATATAACCCATCCTCTTTTACATTTTTTTTTAAAATATTGACTGCGTTTCAAAATTTGGGACACAATTTCGTTATTTATGTGCATTACGCTCTCGTAATAAGTAGTATTACTGATACTAAATGTATACGTATGCACATTTAGTAAGGTTCCGTTTCATTATAATTAATGCATATTAAGGCAATACAACTTTAATACTAATAATCGTACATACAACAATTAAAACATGAATATGTTTATGTTTTTTGAATGACACTGACGAATTATATAAAACAATTTTAATAAATTCCCTCGAATCAATGTATTATCATGGACTATATAAACTACACGTAGACTATTTTGTATAATAAAGCAATGCCAATGTTTTTTTTTTAATACAAAGCGCTACCCTGTAACGTTATAATTCTTTATTTAGATACTTGGCGGAAAAACCTTATGGGAACCCATACGTAGGGAAAACAGCATTGCATTAAATTTTAAATAGAACGCACATTTTCTGTATAATCATCAGTTATAATATATTAGGTAAGTATACTACATATACTGAACAATTCAATTTGATGTGATTACTTTATTAAAATGGCGTTCACTTACATCACAATTTTATGTTTAGTGATTAAGTGTTCAAGATGTTTCATTTATTTCTGTAACAATTCGTCAAAGCCAAGACTAAAGATTATTTGACGCTTTTTTGAATTTCGTTATGCAATGAGCAGGCTCCTGACGCTTAGTTTAAATAACAAAATAATCTGTATACATATTTACTTATCATGCGGAGTAGTTTTTTTTTAATATGTGCTCTTACATTCTTACATTGAATCGAGTTATATATTGGTCTCCCGCTTCTTGGATTTCAATGATACAGACATATTTTCAAATAATATAATTGGGTTTCCATTTTATCAGATTGATTAGGTTGGTACTTCCAGTCCAATAGATTGAGGATTCTATACCACAACATGTCCTACATAAAAGATGACATTACGTAGAAAAGTTTAGTTTAGTGTTTTAAAAGTTTGTTTAAAGTGATTGTGCGAAATGTATCAATAATTTATTTTTAAGAAACTTTAAAAAAATTAATACTTGAACGCATAGTAAATTTAATGACATGGACTATATTTAAAGTCAATGTGGAGAGTCGCCTTGAGCGTATGTAAGGTCAATTGATACTACTGGAGTTTGGATTAAAAAACGAAGGTGAATAGAGCGGACAAGAGGCATTCTAGATGAAAATTTAGTAGTACCAATAAGGGCATTGTATGCAACTTTAATGGAATCATGAGATTGAACACATGTTGTTATAGGTACGAAGAAAAGATTACAAAATTTGAATATATCTAGTGTGTACAGACACTTGAAGGTGTTTGTAGATGATTTAAAAAAAAGTGTAGGAGGAAAATTGAAAAAATGAAAGACATTATATCAAGTATGGACGGATACTTGATTGTCAGCGAACAACATTATATCAAGTGTGCACGCAAACTTTCAGGTCAACGAAGGAGATTATAACTAATATGGGCGGATACTTAATTGCCAACAAAAGACATCATATCTAGTTTGGATAAAAATGTATATGTCAAGTAAGGCGAACATATCTTTTGTGGTCATATACTCATTGCCAGCAAATGAGATTTCATCTAGTTTGGACGAAACTTCAAATCAACGAAGGAGATTATTTATATTGTGTGCGGAGACTTGAAGGTCAAAGAAAGAGATTAAATATATTGTTGTGGGCGGATACTTAATTGTTAGCGAGATTACATCAAGTTTGGACAAAACTTAAAGGTCAACGACGGATATTATATATATTGTGTGCGGAGTCTTGAAGGTCAACAAAAGAGATTTATATATTGTGGTGCGTTACTTAATCGTCAGCCAAGGAGAATATATATAGTTTTACCGGAAACTTAATTAAATGTCAACGAATAAGTTTATTTGTCAGCAAACTCGACTATAGCTTGTATAGACGGAAACGATGAATGAATGAGGGTATATCTGGTGTTGGCGGAAACATGGTCAGCGAAGGTGATTATGTCTTGTGTGTGTGCGGAAACTTTAAGGTTATCGAAGAGATTATTTATGGTGTGGGAAGAACATTCCTTGAAGTCTAGCGAATGAAAGTATATATATTGAGGATGAAAACATGGTCAGCGAAGGAGACTGTATTAATGTGGCTGAAAACACGAACTTAGCGAAGGGAGTTATATCTAATGTGGATGGAAACATTGTCAGAGAAGGATATTATATCTAGTGTGGGCGGAAACTTGAACATCAGCAAAGGAGATTGTATCTGTTATGGACTTACAAATAAAAGTTAGAGAAGGAGATTGTGGACGGAAACATGAATGTCCTCAAAGCGGATTGTATTTAGTGATTGCGTAAACGTAAAGGTCAGCAAAGGAGATTATATCTAGTGTGGCCGTTAATACTTAGGTCAGCGAGGGAGACTGTATCTTATGAAGACGGAACCATGAAGGTCAACAAAAGAGTTTAAATGACCCTCGTCATGCGAAAATTAATCTTAATCTATATGCGGCAAGCGGTTTTCCAAACTAGCCTGCGCATGCGCGTTGTCTGGTCGGGAGATACGCTGTCCAATATAAAGTAACGCATGGTTTCCTGTTCTTATTTGTTGACAGGGTAGCTTCTGATCAGTATGCATGAATACCTAGGCTGGTCTGGAGCTACGCTGGTCGCATAAAAAACAATGTCAACACATTAAGTAATATCTAGTGTTTGCGGAAACTTAAAGGTAAACAAATGTGATTATATATAGTTGAAAGAAAGCATAAACGTTTACGAAGGGGATTTTATCTAATGTGGGCGGAAATCTTAGGAACAACGAGATATTGGCAGCATAGCGCTATGAATAAGTTAATAACTTAATGGCCTATCCCCACAAACGGGTGGTGAGGGTGTTTTTTTTACTCATTATCAACAGTTCGGATATACATGAACAACGTTTATGATAGTGTAGGTTCCGTACATTTGAGCAATAAATTGGATAAGTTTTAAATATGTATTTCAACATTAAGCCGGTAATACAATAAGATATATTGATCATATAAATGCCGAGTACATGCGGTAAAGGTGCCATTAAACATTTTCTGTAAAATTGAAGGAGGAACAGTTAGTTTGTGTACGTGTGTATTTATTGATAGCTATAAAACAACCTTCAAAACTTAAAATTTGAATTAATGTTATAAGTAGGTTTGCTCATTATATCATGTATATATTTAGTGTCGCTGTGAGGTTTCTATTTATAAGACATAACGCTTTATCGTGTTTGAACTAGGGATTCCACTTCAATAATTTGAGAAACGAGATATAAATAGGAACGAGACAAAACATAAAAACACAAATAACACACACATGAAAACAACAACGTTTACAGTTTTGGAGCGGTAAATGCAAGTTCAACCAGTTATATGGAGTTCCAAACTTCACACTTGATGAAAATTTTCTTAGTATTGTGTAAGATATTTTCAAATATCACTAACTCTAAATATAGCATTGTAAAATAGGGATTAATTCAATACAGCTTAATCAATTGTCTAACGTAATGTATAATCAATCAATAATCAATATATAAGATACAATACATGCGTTGCAATATTACAAGCCAATCATATTTAAAGTAAATGTGAAAGCCTAATAATCAAACAATAATATAGTTTGCCCTATATTGTTCATTAAATGTGATATTCAAAACAGTCAATTCAATATATTTGCAGTGTCACGACCAGCGTAAAACATATAAAAAAATAAACCTAGCAAATGTGGATACGTGATCTTTATTCCAAGAAAACACCACCATTTAATAATAACCATGGTTATTCATGGCTTGTTAAATAAAAACAGTTTCAAAGTACGCAGTATATATACAAATATCGTGTCCGCAAGTTTATGTGTGATAAATCTACATATAGTATTTTAATATAAACCCGTTTTTATACATTTTTCTCTAAAGGTAACTTGCAAAATGGAAGGTGACGCCAGAGTTTCATGGTCAAATCTTCCCGTTCTTTTCTCAACATGTCACGTTTGTTTTTCAATTCTAAATACGTTTGATGTCTTCGTTTGCAAGTCTGAAATGGTAAAACATACTTCAATTGTAGACTTGGAAATGAAGTCTTTATAGTACAAAATGTCGGTATACCTATAAACCTTGTAGAAGATTTAATCAGATTTTATCTAATCTAATTAGGCACTTGTCATCACAGAATATTACTTGATTGATACATTAACTAATATCCCTTGTGGACATCCCTTCCAATGGATGAATTACTCTCAGCAGCACACACCAGACGTAACTGGAGGAAGATTTCTGTATTGTCGTCTCTCATTCCCCCCCCAACGGCCAAACCGTTCAAGAGATTGATGATGATGAGCGTTTATCATGAACAAGGCTATTATATCGCGTAAACTCGCAACCATTATACCGTAGTGATATCTGAATCAATATCTCCTCCGATATTGTTGTACATTTACTCACATTCACAATGTTTAAATACAAATACATTGTTCTCGTATACAGTCGATGAAAGAAATCTGCTATAACCAACATGCTCAGTCAAGAAAAAGCAGACCTAGACATTCTCGTGACCTTGAAATATTCAGAGAAGAAAGATGTGTTAATAAAACATCATAATTCATTACTTGAAGTAAATCTCGTTCGCGATCATGCCGCCGTCTTCTTGCTCGACGTGCGGAAATTCTGTTTAACTTCATCCTTCGGTCACGTTTCTCCTCTTCTTCAGTAGTAAGCTAACAGAAATAAAGTGAGACTATTAGTGTTGACTTTAGTGTTGACTATGAGCAACATTAACGTTAATGTAAATAACACTAAATAGTCGTAATGCATTAACCGTATAACATATAGCAACACGTGTGTTATGATTCTATTTTGGGTCGTTCACTTCAGCGACTTCGTGCCCATTAGGCACAGTCTACACAAAAAAGGGCATTTATGTACTTTTAAATTGCATATAAATGTATTTAAAATGCATGTTATCAATGATTGATATTCAAAAGTCAATACAGTGAAGATATTACCGTATATTCTTGCGGATCCTTATCATCAAGTACAATGTCCGGTTCACCACTTAGCATACGCCTGTATTGGATCTTAAATTGCAATTCTTGCATTAACATTTCTTTCATCGGTTTATCTGGTTGCAATTGTTTATCCGGTTCCAAATCTGATGAAATCCGTTGCTTGGTTGATCCAACGTACGTTTGGGAATTGTCTATCTCATTTCCAATTGAAAATGTTGAACTGGTACTATTCGCAGAAGGACTGTTACTAGGCAACTCTAATACGTAATCAATATCTGTGTCAATATCTACCTCCGCTTCAGTGTCCTTATTTTCGGAATAAGTGTCGAATTTGTCAGACTGTGCAGAAATCTTATCATGGAGCGCAATCTGAGTTTTAAATGAGCAAACAGTTTCAGACGAATTTGTCTTTTGTTTGTTTCTTTTATGCGAGGATTTATATATATATTCAAATCTCGGAATGTTTCCAGTGGATGACACAGAACTGGACAGCAATTCACTGTCTGCACTGTACAAGCTCGTTAAATGCTCGATTTCAGTTTGTTCCAAATATTCAGGTTTACTCGATATGACCTCTGTTAGAAGGTCCAGATCATCGTTATCGTATCTTCCCACACTGTCATCACTGAGATAAACATATGATGTTCGTTCATCTTCGGAGGAAAAAAGGTCACCGTCGTCGAAAATAGGTTTTGCAAAAAGTAACTCACTCGAGTTCGAAAGCAGTACTGGAGAATCGATTTCAATATCACTAAATGTAGAAACTATTGTAGGTGTGTCTTTAGCAAAGATACTTACAGTAGAAACAATCGCCGGCGTACCTTCGTCAGTATTACTTAAAGTAGATACAAATGTCGGTGTACATATGTCAATATCACTTAAAGTAGCAACAGCCGTTGATGTACAGATGTCGATAGCACTTAAAGTAGAAACACCATGTGACAGTCTGGTTGCAGGTGCAGCGAAAACAATATCGGATGGAGTGCTTTCGATTTCAATTTCTTCAGCAATGTCCTCATTCAAGTCAGAAATGAACAAAATGGCCGATGAATACCCACCATCTTCATTTGACATTTGGTGATCATTTGACTAAATAAAGGAAAGCACGAAATGAGAAAGGATAGGTTATCTTGTTTACATCCAATGTAACCTTACGAATAGCCATATGTTTAGTGGAGTGCAACTGTTGTTATGATGCACGGTGTAGCTTTCATGATGGAGTTCGGAACTTCTATGTCAATAATCTGTAAATATAAAAGGGAGACTTACAAAAACAGTGAACAAAAAACGTTAAATACTTGTATTTTGATTTTTTTTTATACATAAACGTTTCTACACATAAAAAATGAAATAAAAAGCATAGCATGTGTTTTGCACTACTCATGGACTTCTTAATGCTCTAAAATTCATTTACATTTCGAATGATTGCATTTCGAGCATTTACATATGTTTGCACTTATTGTTTTTACTTGTGCGTGAATTAAACAGAAATATTGAAATAGCTTGTTGGAAAATCGACATTTCGCATTTTCAATGAAATGGTATTGCAAGACATTTTTTTTATGACGTGTCAAAGTAAACCTCACAGCTACAACACAAATTAACACTAGACCCGTAAACCGAAATAGCATAATGTATCCTATAGTACTTAGAACGAGTGTATTTAGTTTGTGATGAAATGTTAATCGTTAAATATAATAACAACTAACCTTCAATCTGACACATCCTACATACCATTTCACCATTTCTTCTTGGGATCCCTCATAGGGAAACCCAATGATAATGAATCACGTATAATTATTTTTATAACTGATGCATGTATCTTAGTTAAAATTATTATTTATGAGTTTAAAATAACATGATTCCGTGTCGTAATGCTCATATTAAAATGAAAAAAATGTTTGATATACATGCAAAATACAAGAGGAAATAGCTTCATCTTTATAAAGGAACTAGGAAAAACTTAATAAAAATACTATACAATTTGTGTCGATCGCACGTTTTGTGTAAAAAAAACACTTATGTTACATAAATGCACTTGGTTAGAAACTAAAAGCATATATTCTTTCTCTTGTGGACTAATGATCATTATTGGCATGTTCTCCGAATAAAAATACATGGGAAATTAACTCGAAACATATGAGCTGTGTCAGATGTAAATGTCAAACCGTGAGATACACGTCTTACATATTAATATTAATGTAAATATATAAGAAATATTATATTTCAATCATACTTTTTGTCGAATAACCCACGTTCAGGAGTATAGAGGCGTAGAAATTAAAAAGAGAGTACGAAGCACAGGTGATTTGATAGTGCGCATCTATATTCCTGACCGCGGGTTATTCGACATTAAATTAAAGTGGGAAACATAATTTCGATTCTAGCACGATGTTAATTTCCTTAGACTGTATGAATACTATATTTATGTATACTCCACCATCCTTCAACAAAAGCCATTTACACAGGTGTATCAGGGAAAAATAAAATAAAAATCACAGAGCAAATCTTCTTGAAAAATAATTGGAGTGGAAAAACCTGACAATTTGCACGTGTTACCCTTTGTATTCATATAACATTTCGTCGGAGAGGGATAAGTAGTCGCGCAAATCTTGTACACAACGAAAAATGCATTTAACATGAATTTATAAAAGTCAATTGGCAATAACTGCCTAAATAATAATTCGACGTGCATGTAGGGGATACAACATACAAAGCGGCGACTGTATGCTTCCCCCATTTCGGGAAGCATAGTACAAAGATAACATTTATGCGTTGTATCAACGTAATTAAAAGTTGTGTCGTTCATAATATGTCTTTTTTTCAAACCGTGATAAATTTACGTTATTTATGCAACTTTCTCGCTATTTTGAAGGAGCGCGTTAAAACACGTGCACATTACTGTACTGTTTCCGGTTGTCTTCAGACCTATTTCAAAACAAAGCTCCACCCATAATTATTGCAGAATAATCCGCATTGCTTTGTCCATAGAAAACAAGCCGCGCGTAGTTAAGAATAGTAAAAATATGTTTATTGGTGTTAAATTACACGTATTCTGAACACCCGGTATGTAACGACGAAGGTAGTACTTCGTAAAACACGGATTGATAATTCAGGATAAAATGTATCGACCTTAGCAAAATAACTCATGAAACGTGTACCTATATCCAATATCTACAAATGTATTATGTTTTCTTACTGCTGTTTTTCGCTACTGTTGTGATGGCATTAATTATCGTATAATATGACTGTAACATCTAAATGTTTAACATAAAAAGGTGCGTACATTGTTGCTGTTGAGAGAAAGATACATGTTGTACTTTCTTATGCAATGTGGCATTGTTACATTGTAAGAAGGGAACCCATCACGTTGGATTGTTTGTTTAAACACAGCGTGCCATCATTATCATAATTGTACAGAATGTAGCATCGGAACTAAAATTATATCTTATACATAACGAAGAAAAGGGTTCGAACATAGGACCTTGGGAATTAAAAGTAACCGCATTAATCTTTCAGTTATTCGGAGTAACATATATTTAACTATGCATTTTCTTGTAATGAAAGTTATTAATAATATGACAAACTTAATGTATATAAAACAAGAAACCAGACGCAGATGTTGTTCTAAAATATGAACGAAACACAGCCAGGATAGTTTATGAATTATTGGTTTAACTGCAATACATTTCACAACAAGAGATGTTTGTCAGAAACATAATGCCCCCTTTTGAGCGATTTTGACCCATATATTTGACCTTTGACCTTGAAGAATGACATTGACCTTTCACCTCTTAAAATATGCAGCTCCATGAGATGCACATGCATGCAAAATATGAAGTTGGTATGTTCAATATTGCAAAAGTTATGACAAACTTTAACCAAGGTTAAAGTTTTGGACAGACAGACAGACAGACAGACAGACAGACAGACAGACAGACAGACAGACAGGCAAACAATATACCCCCTCTTCTTTGAAGAAGGGGGCATGAAAATCATGGTTATGGACTTTTAAAAATTTAGTTCTTAGGCAAGTTTTTCTTTTCAAATAAATTTAAATGACCAGAAGATAACTTGCTTTCCTTAACAATTGTTACAATATAAAACGAGTTGCTTCCCTTCAACTGCAAAATATGTTTAGCGTTAATTTACATGATTTATATACAATAGTTTGACTATACGCACACGGAAATGTCTTTTTTCTTCGTTCCATATTTTAAAAATAAGGCAGTTTCAAGCTTTTATGACTTGTTGATTCTTTTTATACTGTAGTAATTGTTTAAATGAATATCGTAGTGTTTTGTTAACATATTGTTTGGTTACAACTTTTTTGTATAATCAGTAAACATACATGTTCTATATTAATTATATGATACTCAAATTGTTCAATATATTCATAAACCCGCATATATACGGTATATATTTTCACATGGTATTAAACTGGCAACGGGAATACTAATTTAAAAACATGAATCTCTCGTCAAAGAAGTTTAGGTACAAGATGATTACACATTCAATAGTTTTATGACAAGAGAAACAATTAAAATATCAATAGATTTAGAACATCATTATGCATACTCGCGCTAACAAGCTTGTTACAACGAGACTACCAAATAAAACAAAGCACCCAGGAAAACAATCATCACAATAGAGATGTCCTTAAAACCAGCCAACCTGTTAGCAATCGTTCACACGTGTTGATTGATGTGAAGGACAATGACCATTTCAACATCATCTCACAATCTACACTTATACACTCCTTTAACATCCGTTTCTTACAATCCATGCTTCCGCTTTATCTACCAAGTCAAACACTCTTGTGTGAACAATGGAGTTCGAAAGTTTAGCCAATACAATATTCATGGTGGCTTCTTTGTGATATTGCAAAACTTGTGTTTGTCAAGAAGTCGTTGAAGAACATTTCTCTGTTGTTGTAATGCTTCGTGCGTTTTCTTTAATTTGTGATACTCCTTCGTTCGTAAGGCAAATACCTATTCAAGTATATCCAAAAATGTCGAAAACATGTTAATACCAAACAAACTGAATTGTATAGTAGTTCGTTAAGGAAACACACAAACACTTTTACCATGGAAAACAACAGCTGTAACTAATCACGCTTTTAAATTTAATCCATTTCAGTCAAACTTGTTTAATATACGCCATTGTTATTTACACAACATTCTTACTCAGATTGGTATTTCTGACATCGACAACCATTTATTTTTATCTATACAAACACCGATCGAAAAATCTCAACGTTTTCATTTACAGCTTTAAAACAATTACATTATTCCAATAAATCAAATGACATAAAAAACAAAGCACTCCAGTAGGCCTGGTATTATTAATGTTATTTATGAATCGTCATCTTGTTGAAGCATTAAAGAAATATATGACATCAGGCGTTTTATAAGTAAAACAAATAAACTTTAAGCGGATTGAATAACGAAAGTATACCTCTTTGATTGACTTTTCCTTTTGTTTTCTCGTATGTCTTGCCCGTTTTGACGACTCTCGGTTAAGTTTCATCCTTCTGCGTTGTTTTTCTACCTCTTCGTTAGTCATCTACAGAAAAAGAACAAATACTACACAATAAACAAGCACTTTTATGTTTTACGCTTAAAAAAACGCTCAGCTATTCTTAATGTATGTATTTGTATTCACCAACCTTTCCAGTCTGCCGAATACGTTTGAACATTGATACTTTTTACGGTTTGGGCAATTCATTAATAATAAATCAAATAATATGATCTCTAATATTGTCCTGTTGTGGGAAATTTAATTTTTGAAGACACACAAACTTAAAATCATCCCTTCATAAAAACCGTTGAAACGTTATAGGAATTACACAACAACAATAAATCACATTAACCCAAGTATTTGTTTTTGGAAAGCTTAAATTTACATTAAGTTGTCCCTTCCATCTTCATTTCGACTTCGACATGTGCATTTACTAACGAAACATACTTCGTATTGGTTGCACATTTAAGTTTAAAGAATCTACCAAAGATACATTTATACACCAGCAAAATCATATTCTAGTAAACGGATGTCGCATCTCATTGTGTAATTACCTGGTATGTTAGCGTGGTATCGGGTCCGATTGGTAATTCTGTTTCTCCTCGAGCCAACCGTTGGTGCAAAACTTTATACATCAATATTTCCTTAACAGGACTAATGCTTTCCTCTGAAGAATCGTCAAATAACTCGTGAACTATCGTGGCGGATGATTGTGAAGTAATTGTTTCCTTTCCTGATAATGTTACGACGTGATCTTTGATATTGCTAATGTCTTCCTCCGAAAATGCTTGGTCTAAATCACCAACAAGCTCTTCGAGATCTAAATCGCTATCAAATGAACTTTCTGATTCAGACGAAATTCTAGTACTCGAAGACGCGATTGAAACATCTAATATATTCTCTGATGGGTTTGAACTAGCTGATGTCGTTTTTAAATAATCATTTTTCGAATGGTTAATATGTGCATTTGTAAGTAAATCAAATCGCGGTAAATTTGTGTGTTCTTTGTTATCTTCAATATCCAGCAGATCACTGCTTTCCAATGAAGTTTCAATGTCATCAACCAAGTCATCGTCTGATATCGTTGTCAGGTGATTTGTTATTACATCATTCACAAGGGTAAGTTCACAATCAAAACGATTGCTTACTCGTTTGTCGGAAATTACACTTTTAGTGAAACATGAATCACATTGAACTTTTGTTTTCAAGTGAATGTCAAGATTATATGCTGATGCAGACTTGACACATTGTACATTACATGTCCAATCCAAACATGCCTCTATATTGGCCATAGCTCGGCAGAATACATTGAACTGAAAAGAATAAACAACATCTGATGAATTATATTATATATAAAACTAAATATTAACACCATGAACAAATCGTCGATGTGTACTTTTGTATATACTTGTAAAGTTTATAATTAAATGTAACTCTGATCGAAGAATGTTTGTTTATCCATGAACATACTATGACATCATGCTCGTTGTTAACATAAGGTAATGGCTTGTTCGACAGTTTACATTACGTTATTATAAGATGGTAATACTCTTTGACCTACGGATTTTGGAACATCGGCCCACATCAAAATACGAGTATTAAAGCAAATAGTGAATCATCGGCAAATCACGGAGAACTTTGTTAACAATGGTGAAAGAATACGTGTTTGAAAAACGAATATATAACAAATAACGCATAATCATTTGAGACATACACGCTGACAACTTTTTTTTAACGTAAATTGTTGTAAATGTATGGTATTTTACTATCGCTGTACATTAGAAGAACATTACATTTGGATCTGTGTGTTGTTCCGTCAATAGGCAATGATATTGAGTTCTGATGCGTACGCTGACCTTTGTTAGGAATCCAACTATAAACACGTTACCCCGAGATATTTAAAAGCCCCGTGTCGACGTAGTCCTCGCATCTCCCGATGATTCAATATTTTATCGATCTACCGGTTATGGTATCTATTTTATTGTAACATTATTTAGTCCGAACAGTTACTACAGTTCTAACAAATCTAACCTTCACAACATGTTTCACGCGCGATTAGCTCGCACAGATGGTCATGTGAAAAGCGCAAGTAAAGGCTCATTTACAAGTTGACCACTAGATCAGAAACTCTGAATATATTGTATACATTATTCTGATTTTACAGGTTACTGATACAATTTATTGTATAAACTTCATCTTTGTAGTGTTCTAAGTATCAAATTATGCTATGTTATATACGACATATTCACTTATGCTATGTTATAAAATGTTTTGTAATATTTTCATATTGGTATAATTGTTATAATTGATGTACATTATGTTTAATTATTATTATAAATGTACGACATTTGCTAATGGACCTAACGAGCACAACATAAACCTCGCTTTTCTTCGATATATTGTTGTGCGTCCTAATACGAACCCCTATAACCGATTTGCTGAGGACTACGTCGACACACGCATGACAAAGACGTCGAGTGGTTTATTGAACGATACATAACGATAATTGAACATAAGTTTTGTTTCAAGAATGATTTTGTAAGCAGAAAACATGTTAAATCAAAACTATATACTAATATATTGTGCTCTGTTTCGGGACTACTTTCGGTTTACCACGACTTTTACAATTCTTCGGTTGCTCTTTATCACAATGAAGATCAGAGGTTATTGTTTACGAATGATAATTTAAAAACATTCGATTTTCAAATAACGGCTCGTTCTTTTAAATATGTTCACTAAAGTAAACGAATTCATTGAGTATTTAGTTAAAACACTACAAAATAATCTTTCACTAGGTTTTGTTATGATATGAAACTGTCTATGTTTGAAGACCGTGAAGACATGTGATAAAGAATGTAGCGTCGCTATCCGATACACTGATTAAACAATGTGACTCGGTACTTTTTATGAATGTATATGAAATACAACTTGAAAACTAACCAAGTTCCGTAAAAATAGTTACTTAGTGTAACTTACCTATATTTTGAACCTGAGACCACGTATTGTTTCGTTTGTATATTCCACCTAAACACATAAACCATGTGTATTTCAGATCACGCACAATAGTCTTTGTTCACAAATTTAAGGGAGATACACGAGGAAGATAAGTAGCCCGGGTTAACTTACCTTATATTTAAAATTTAAACTTATTAACATGTAGTTTAATCATACACACATAGACATTCAGCAAGTAACTTAAATTTTATAATTTAATATGTGTTTTTTATTTGCGAACTTATACTTAATTCTAACACTACACGCGACTTGTTTTCTATAGACAAAGAAGGAAATCGAGTGTGGGTTATTTAAGAAATAATATTTTTCTATCATGGTTTGTTGTCGAAAAACCCACAGTAAGGAGTATAGATACGTAGGAATTAAATCACGAGTGCGAAGCACGAGTGATTTGATTACACGCATCTATACTCCTTACTGTGGGTTATTCGACAACAAACCATCATAGAAAATATTATTTCGATTCTAACACGATTCTGATTGATTTGGTTCAAGCTTTTGGACGTGAACTATATTTTTCAATACTCCGCCCTTTTTAGTATAAAGTTCACTATTTAGTGACGTCATTGAATCGTAACAAACATATGACGTCGTTTTCATTCACAACAAAAATCGTAGAAACTAAATGACGTCACGTTTTTTGATGCTACTAAAAAGCTGACATGCTATAAATGTTTTCTTAATTACGTTTCCTAAAAAATAACATTCTTTGTAGGCGTGGTTATGCCACTTATCACCAAATATACAATTTTTTGTCTCATTACACTTATATACATGCTACATTTATTACATTTCTTTTAGAGCGGGTTTTAGCACGTGCATTTTACTGCAATATTTCTTTATTTATTCGGAACTATTTTCGAAACATTAAGCTCCGCCCATAATTATTGCAGAATTACCCATGGACGATTTTCTTCTTTGTTTATATGAAATTTGGCACGTGCCGTGTTAGAATCTGCAATATTTATGGGCGGAGCTTAATGTTTCGAAAATAGTTCCGAATAAATAAAACAAATATTGCATTAAAATGCACGTGCTAAAACCCGCTCTAAAAGAAATGCATAAATGTAATGAAACAACACATTGTATATTTGGTGATAAGTGGCATAACCACGCCTACAAAGAATGTTATTTGTTAGGAAACGTAATTAAGAAAACATTTATATCGTGTCAGCTTTTCAGTAGCATCAAAAAACGTGACTGCATTTTGTTTTCAATGAAAGTGACGTCATTTGCACAATATTTATGAATGAAAACGACGTCATATGTTTTTTACAATTCGATGACGTCACTAAATAGTGAACTTTGAACTAAGAAGGGCGGAGTATTGAAAAATATAGTT
Source organism: Dreissena rostriformis (assembly GCA_007657795.1). NCBI lineage: Eukaryota > Metazoa > Mollusca > Bivalvia > Myida > Dreissenidae > Dreissena > Dreissena rostriformis. The sequence goes on from VMBQ01002622.1 coordinate 95,312, forward strand.
CACGTCCAAAAGCTTGAACCAAATCAATCCGAATCGTGTTAGAATCGAAATAATAATTTTCTATGATGGTTTGTTGTCGAATAACCCACAGAAAGGAGTATAGATGCGTGTTATCAAATCACTCGTGCTTCGCATTCGTGATTTAATTCCTACGCATCTATACTCCTTACTGTGGGTTATTCGACAACAAACCATGATAGAAAAATACTACTTCTTAAATAAGTTAATGCTATATTAGAAAATTGACCAAATGCGATGCAGACAACATCCACTACACTTGACATTACGATAATAAAAGAAAACCGGGTGCGCTTTGTTTATCTTTCTACTGATGCCCTATCTGGATACTGTCCTTAATCCGTAAACCCATCAAAATTAGCATGTTATAGGGACTTATATACAGTTTGGCAAAATGACAGTCAATTTAAAAAAGAATGGCAAAGATTTAAAATGTATCCATTATATTCAAACAAGCAGAATAACACTCACGACGAAGCAAAATGCTAAAAATATGCGTTCATTTTTTGAAAATCATCAATGAAAAAAAGGTAAAATAATAAAACGCGTGTATAACGACATAACACTTAAACTACCCTTTAACTACACCTCAAAATTCGCAAGCATGCGTGGTGATTTGATAACGCGTAACGCTTCGAGTGGTCCCAAATAGAGCCCCAGGACCGGTACTATTTCATTTTATAGTTTCCCTTTGTATCATTATTATGTAAAACTTACATATGTAATACAGATTAGAAAGTAAATTCATTTAATAACATTTGTTTTCTATAGCACAAGAATCTGTGCATAGGTCATTTAAAACTGGGGATATGTGTTGTTGGTCGTGATAAAAAATATTATTTAAACCTTTTTTGTCTATACCAACCTCATGTGTGCCTAACATGAAACTAGGAAATCTAATTTTATACTGCGAAAGGGAAATTATGAGGTATTACGTGAACCCTTTATTGTCATAAAAGTCTACGTGTGATTATATAAATCAATTTATATCACGGCGTTCAAAAAGCGCATTACTTCGTTCCCTCACCCAGGGCGTCAGTATCAGATTGTTAAAATGTTACCAAAATATGCCAGCTAATTCATATTGAGCCTAACTTGACTTAAGTAAATGTTTTGGGCCGATCGGTTCACTTTATTAAACATATTGTTAAAAAACCTTCCAAATGTGGCGGATTTTGACTTTGGCACTGCACCAGTAATACGTTATTGAGAAAAGTTGTTCACTGTTGAATTGATAATTTTTAATATGAGGATGACAGCGCTTCTGATGTTCGAGCCCAGCAAGATTTATTTCTCTACATTGTACACGAATCGCTGTTTTGTATAGATTAAATCATATCCATTTTTTCTCTTAAAAAATACATAGCACAAAAACAAAAAGTTAAGACCATGCTACTTTGCGCGTGACGTCATACGATTGCAAACATTACGATGTACGACCACGAGTGAAAAATAACAAATAAATATTCGATAATTCACCGAATGCAAGACTTTTTATTTACTGGAAAACAATAAATACAGGATTTTTTTTTCTTTTGGGGCTAAACCGCGAATTACTTTACTCAGTAAAGTGACACAATAGATATTTTCATGAGCGCCTCTTTATATTTAACGCTTTTGATTATTCTTGTCATCTTAGTATTCTAAACACGTTTAATACCCGTACTATTTTTAAATTGATGTGTACCGTGGTTATAAGGTTAAGTAAACATCGCCATGTTGTATTTCAATGAATATTTGCCGTGAATTAAAAACGAAATGTGTTTTTGGTTGCTGCTTGACCTACCAAGAGCATACCGCGTATCTTAAATACGAAACACAGACGCTCTGATGAATATAAGCTGTGATTCAGCAGCCAGTTATGCGTGAACTACGCAAACCGCATGAAAGGTGGAGTGAGGGTTTTATTTTACCATTATATAAAAAGGGAAGTAAGAACGATGTTAACAACTACANAAGTACATTTGGGAAATTATTTACTAAAGTCATTAACAATTGACTGAATAATTGGGCAGAAAATTATCATGTATATATATATAGAATCACAGGCAAGTTTTAGACAAAACATGGGTACTATCGAAAATATTTTTGTATTAAATGGTGTTATTAATTATCTACTAAATGAAAAAAAAAGAGATTGTATGCTGTATTTGTGGATTTCACTAAAGCGTTTGATTTTTTGGTTCGAGATATTTTCTGGTATAAACTTTTGAAACTAGGAGTTCGAGGAATAATGATAAATATTATTAAATCTATGTATGTAAATGTGAAATCAAGAATCACATTAGGTAATAGAATAAGTATTGAAGACTTCTCTTGTTTTTTAGGCGTGAGACAGGGTGAATCATTATCACCGTTCCTGTTTTCTATTTATTTAAATGACCTTGAGACACATTAAATGTCAAATGGTTTAAATGGGATTGATATTGGAATGTTGAAACTATTTCTGTTAATATATGCAGATGATATTGTTATTATGGCTGAATCGTAGGAAGAACTTAATAAAGGTTTGTGTTTGTTGGAAGAATACTGTGATAGGTGGAAACTATGTGTTAATTCAAATAAAACTAAAGTTATATTTTTTTATTTTTAACCACTGAGAGAGTGGTGAATTTTGTTTGATTTTTGACCACATTCTAACGGATTTCTTTAAAAGTAAGCAGCTAAGAAGGTAGGGATTACGTTCACAAAGTCCTTCTTACTTAGGCTCTCAAAGAACACACTCAAACCTGCTCAATTCAATACGTAAACTATAAAGACAAGGGGAATACTTACACTCCGCTTTTAACCGACATGTATCTAATAGCTCAGCCGATGGATAAACCACAGACGTTGTGTTAGTCGATTGAACGGTGTGCACTGGTACTAGCAAAATCCTCTTGTATTGTTGATATTCTTAGTAAAATAGTATTCCATTGTTTATGCTATTCTTGTAATAATTTGCATACAAATTCCAAAACACTTAACAAACCGTTTTTCTCTGAAATATACAAGTGTAGGTTTTATCTTGTTTCTGGCCAGCTATGATATTCAAACTAATTTACTGATAAAATAGAGAGCTAAGCTAAGTAAACATTGTGCACGGGAAACTAATAAATAGAGCCGATTGGAATATCAAAACACCAGCATGAAAAGTCAATAACTAGCATTTCGCGACTGTATATTTCGTTCAAATCTCCATTGTGGAATGAATGACCTCAATGTGTGATCGAAACAGGCTTTGTTTTGGCTGCGTTGTCAGTGTTATCGACTTCAAATCAATGTATGGTTGAACTGCTCATGATATTCAATATAAGTCAGTTTAAGTAGACTGTATAATTACACTTTGAACTGCATATATGTTAACTGTTAATTACTAAGGGGCCAAATGTCAGCATTTGTGTTTGCAGAAATTGCTTGAGCTTGGAATACTTACTTTAAATAAAAAACCATGCAAGATAAGTTTGAGGAGCGCTATGATTGACAGAACTATTTGAGAAATCGATGTTTTTCACATAGCCGCTCTTTTGGATTTATTCTATACTTTGGGCACATGACGTCCATTAATATAATGGTATGATTCGAACATAGGGCTATCCTATCTCAAGACGAATCCTCCACCACTGAGCGTTCACTTACTCTTCTGTACATACACATGCACGCACGAACACACACTCCGGTGACGGCAATCTATCACTATCAACATAAAATGATTAACACTGGGATCAACGCTTTTGAACGATCAATGCTAGGTATTGGGGTTTAAACTGGTTTGAGGGCCAGCCGAATCTCCCAAGTTACACCAGAACTGGTTTGAGGGCCAGCCGAATCTCACAAGTTACACTAGAATTAATCAAAAATCAAAAATCGAATGCGCCAATGAAGAAAGAAAATGAAAACATGAATGCCAAAACGTGACACGCGAATCGAATATTACAAGTGTCGTTAGTATCGGAAATCTATGAAAACGATTAGACGATTGGTTTTAAAGTTATAAGTATACACAGAAATATAAACACACTCATCTGTAAGCGCAATCAAATCATAAACTAACAATAAAATAACATGACGAATTCACACAGTTTACTGTTTATTGTTTTTGCCTTGTATCATACTTTTCATTTATTCCCTGTTATTTTCAGACAGAATTTATGTATCAAATTTGCTTAACAATTCATTAGTCAATTATGTTATAAAATATACCGTTGTATTTTGTTAATTTTCCTTGATGAAAATAAATAGTTGTATATGAAAGCATTATTCACGTTACATATAGTATCAAATAAATTACCTACAGTTTTCAAGTGAAATGGGTGACACTAATGAGTCACGTTTTGTATCTTTAATTTATGTAATTTATCAAAATACGGCTATTCATGGTAACAGCTTGAAAAACAAAATGCTGACATACTTACAATAAAGGAACTAAAAATGACATTTATATAGAAATCTTATTTGCATTTAAGCTAGCACAACTCATTTAATTCATTAACTTCTACCTGTGAAATCGATTAATGCATATTATTTCAATTTCTTGTTAGTGTGTAAAAATCTAATAAGATATTGTCTGTATAATGATTTTTATTAATACTGCAAGATCAGATAATTACTGAACATTTACAGCATCAGAAATCCATGATACATGTTAATTAGAACATGTTTAATAACGTGTGATATTGAGGTTTCCCATTTTGGGAAGCAAGAAATTATATTTATAGAAATAACCCCAAAATATAATGAGACATTGTCTGTTTAACGTGTTTTATTAACCCCGCAAGCTCAGAAAATAACTCACCATTTGCTGCATCAGAAATCCATGAAATCCATTTACATGTTCTACATGTAAATGAAACATGTTTAGGAACGTGTGATATTGTGGTTTCCCATCTAGGGAAGCCAGTAATTCTATTTATAGAAATAACCGCCCATCAGCTCTTTATCGTCAGTTAAGATAAATGTATTGATTTATGATTTCAAACATAAACTTGAGCCGACATAAGGATAATTCAACTATCGCGTTTCAATACCATGATAATGGGTGTATTTTGGTGTAATTTTGGTGTAATTTTGGTGTAATTTTACAACAAAACTACAGCATCATATATGCAATGTAAGATACGTATACTGTTGGTGTTGGCCCATCTCTTCAAACATCGCACGAACAATTTAAGTTACGTAAATTTCCTTAAGAAATATAATCGCTACTGGTACCATCCTCAATTAATTAATAGTTAATTTTAACATCAAGTACACTAAATTCCTTTGAATCCCCTTTATTTTAGGGAAAGCATTGACAATAAATGTCTATTTAGTAGGAACTTAAATTGGTCGTATGATCTTCGCTAAGACATTGCACATGGCTCCCAATTGTTTAAATTCGACAATTTAACAGCTGTGTATTCTTTGTTAACACTTACTTCTTTTATATTATTATAACACGGGAACTTAATGCGATGGGATGAATAGTGACAAGGTCAATTACTATACAGGTGTTAAATATACGGAGGTTATAAGTCTCTCAAGTGTGTTAAAGATTTTTTTTAATCATTTTGAAAGCCGTATAAACCCAGTAGTGTGTGCTCTTTGGTAAAGATTATGAGCAAATGCGTGGATGGTCTGATGAAATAAAGTAAATGCTTCTTAACATAACTTAAAATCTGAGGTTTTAAACCGAAACTTGACATTCGCATGAGTAGAATGAATACGCCTTGACCACGAAATGTCAGCATTTGATTCCTACTGGCATAGGTTATGCTCATGAATACGGCAAGCATTTTAAATCAACATGAAACGCATGCAAGTCTGAATAATGTCGATACTACCTTAATAAAGTACTCCACACACTCAAACGTACGTTATTTATTCACGTACATGTATCACGTTAATTACCCAGATTATATAAAGTATCTGAAACGTAATATGAAATTGGCAGCTTAGGCAATTTGAATGTTTATACGCATGAGTGAAAATTGTCATATATCACAGTATATACGGCGACGACTTTTCTTTTGAGTTTGACGTATGCTCGCACAATTTCTTTTATATAAATAACCCGTGTGTTCTGCATTAAGATCTGTAAACGTGTAACGTAATTTAGGCAATATACAACAATAATAGACTATTTCTGCGTGTTGTTTTGACGTATTGTCGTCTTTGAAGAGCGCCAACACGACGACACGTCAGAGCCACAACAAAAGCGCGGTGAAACGACAAACACGCCGAAAGAAAACGATGACACAATTTTATTATTCGAATCCGCACGATTCGGGTGTGTCGTCTAATCGGGTTCATTTAAAACCTTAAACCCGCTAGATCGCCATGACGACAAATCCGAGGTGCCAAAACTTCAAATTATCACATTTTGTAGTTTGAAGCATATGCGTCCAATGTAACTTTCTCATCTCGCAATCAGATCTTCATACTTGTCATAGAACAGAACAACGTACGGTGCTTTGAAACATATGGTATCACTTACAGAAATGTTCGAGAATGTTGGAAGCATAGACGGATTTAGTAAAGCATTAAAAGTTGCCTTTTATACCAAATATGTACAACATCTAATATTGAACAATAATACGTCAGTTTTACTGACCGTTTATGCAATAAACATTGAATCATTTGGAATATTCGACAAAATATGCAAATATCAAGTTCGAAAACTTAGGCAAAAGGGCTGTATAATAAGCGACAGAAATCATTTTACGACTCGTTGTTGAGTTTGCCTTGAGTTTCGACCCACACAAACATAACTTCTTCATTTATTCACCAATTGACTTCAAATGAATACTCAACATCTCTTATGACAACACGGTCTATGTCGACCATCAATGTCCACATTTCCCACCCCAGGACCCTGCCCACATAGGCCACACTCAACCAAAATTGCCGTTTACTATAACTTCTTCATTTTTACACCGATTCACTTCTAATTGATACTGAACTTCTTTTATGACAATACCTTCGGCGTGGGTATACGCGTCGGCATCTGCCGCGCCATTTCTAGTATTAAAATTAATTCTGCCCGAACAGTAACTTCAGTTTTGCTAACAAATGTAACCTTTTTTAATCATTACAACTTGTTTCACGCGCTTCTAGCTCGCGGCGATTATCACGTGACAATCGCAAGTAACCGCTCATTAACCCTTTGATCGCCAGGGCATTAACTCCGCATATCTTGTATAAATTGTTCAGTCTTTACAGGTTACTGGTTAAATTTATTGTATAACCTTCAACCTTGTATTGTAATAAGTATTAACTTAATAGTTAGTTTAAACGTATTTATTGCATCAAATATGCATGGGATTGGATTTCAAGTTTTTGCAACATTATCTGGATCCTCTCCCAGATAATTATATAACATAAATTGCTAAAATACATTATTTATAGTTCAGCAACATGTATATCAGTCAGTTTATCATATTAAAGATAAATAAACATGAAAGAAGGTAACCAATTAATAAGTTATTGAGAATAGTTATATTGAGTTATTAACTTATTCTGTGTTATTTAAGACGTATTAAATTATTCTCTGTCATTTACTGTATTGTAATATTTTCATATTGTTATACATTTTATAATTATTGTACATGATGTTTTATAATAATTATTAATGTACGACATTTGTCACTCGACCGCCACAACATAAACATAGTTTTTCTTTGTTTTATTGTCCTGCGTCATTTCACAGTCCTCCCACGAACCTCTATAACATATTTGCCGAGGGCTACGTCGACACTGGCATCAAAAGGGCGTAGATTTGTTTATTTCACAACAATTCGAACACTTGTCCGTTTAAAGCATGATTTAATAAGCATGATATATGGTAACTAAAAACAATAACTTTTATATTTTCTCTTTCCCGGGACTACATTGCATTTAGATTGAGTTTTACAACGCTTATGTAAATCTCTGTCAAGATGAAGATTGTCGGTTATTGTTTACGAATCATAGTTTAAGAACATTCGATTTTCAAATTATGGCTCATTGTTTTAAATATGTTCACCCAAGTAAACGAATTTGTGGAGTATTTAGTTAAACACTACAACATAACCTTACACGGGGTTTTGTTATGATATGAAACTTTCTTTGTTTGAAGATCGTGAACACATGTGATAATACAAGTAGAGTCGCTTCCCGATAAAATGATAAAACAATGTAACTAGATCATTTTTTATGACATGTGTCAAAAACTGTAATAACTTTATAGTGTAATGCAACCTCTGTGTTTACAACCGGATGTGGTAATTCGACTTTGTTTAGACCTTACCTCGATAAACATTAACCACGCTACTTGAACAATAATAAAGTTAATTAAAACGATTCAACCTTCTTGTTAACTTATTCCGCAATCAAAGTTATAAAACATACAACTTTAATACTAATCAAGTTCCGTAAAAATAGATTCCAAAGTGTAGCTTACCTATATTTTGAACCTGAGACCACGTGTTGTTTCGTTTAAATAGTCCACGAATACACATAAACCATGTGCATTTCCAATCACACATAATAGTCTTTGTTCACAAATTCAAGGGAGAGAAACGAGGAAGATAAACAAGGAGCCCGGGTTCACTGATATAATATTTAACTAAACCACATGCAGTTAAAGCATACACAACTAGACATACAGTCGAATGGTGTATAACGGATAGCTAAGGACTTCGAGTCTCATTTCAACGTAAACACCATGCATTCAGTAATAAAACCATTAAACCTCGAAAGACAAATGTCTTTTTTATTGAAACATGCCAGCGGTTTTACATTTTCGACAAAAATTATATGTTAACAGCGCGAATTTCATGAGACACTGATTCAGCCATTACCGGATCGCTTAGGTCTTTATCGGACTTTATGTAATCGTATTATTTCTTAAGAAATTCTTCATTTGTGAAAACAAATAGAAGATATGTACATTTCCAGAAAGAAAATTCATATCTGCGTTCAATAATACCGTGCCGTTCATGGAAATAGCTAAACAATTGATGAAGTAATTGCTGTTCAAAGCAAACCACCCTATATTCGGGTTATTTTGAGTTGATTACCTTGTTATATATATANTATATATCGGTATTTTAAATTAGCACGTATTGGGTTATCTATTCTCTATATTTATAAAATGCCAATAATCACATTTACAGTCCTGTGTTGAATTTATAAGTTAATTATTTGTTCAACATATTAATGAAAATAAGTTTTAAAAAGAGGACAAATGAAATGGTCACGGTTAGTGTCTATCCGAACTTAACAACAACGGAATCATTTGTAACACTTGGTGTGACACAGAAAAGTACACAAATTAAAAGATAAAACATGAATTGATTCGTGCTGTTTGTGAGCTAAGAGATTCAGGGACGACACTTTCCGCTTTATTTGTGTAAAATAGCACAATGTATATTTATAGCCTTATACTAACTATATGTCCGTTATTTAGATGTCGGTCACTTATCTGGTTACCCATTTATTATGAAACCAGAAAAGTAAGAATTTTGCAATTAAAGGGACATTTAAAAGATTAAATATTACACATGAATCAATTTTTGCCTATAAACGATGTTATTTATTATTTAATTTATAACTATACGCAAACACGTGTCCTCAGTATAGAAATATTTTTTTGCATTTAAGTCTAGTTTGAATATTAAAAAAAAACACATTAATTGTATAAGTTTGGCTTTTTTTGGAATATTTATTCGCATTAAGCATGTGAACGATTCACGGTACACTACATTTAGAATATGCGGTTTGCTTAGTTCATGCACGAATGGCTGCTGACTCATAGCTTTCAACCATCACCATGGTTCTGTATTCAAGATACCCGTTATCCTCTTGGTAGGTCAAGCATAACCCCAAAACACATGTGGTTTTAAATCTCCGGCAAATATTCACTGAAATCCAACGTGGCGATGGTTACTTAACCCAATTTACACAGTACGCATCAATGTTAAAACAGAACTGGCCCAAAACGTGTTTAAAATTTCATTGAAAATACATCCAGAAGGCTAAAAACCAAAGTGTACACTCTATACGTATATATATATACGTATAGAGTGTACACTTTGGTTTTTAGCCTTCTGGATGTATTTTCAATGAAATTTTAAACACGTTTTGGGCCAGTTCTGTTTTAACATTGATGCGTACTGTGTAAATTGGGTTAAGTAACCATCGCCACGTTGGATTTCAGTGAATATTTGCCGGAGATTTAAAACCACATGTGTTTTGGGGTTATGCTTGACCTACCAAGAGGATAACGGGTATCTTGAATACAGAACCATGGTGATGGTTGAAAGCTATGAGTCAGCAGCCATTCGTGCATGAACTAAGCAAACCGCATATTCTAAATGTAGTGTACCGTGAATCGTTCACATGCTTAATGCGAATAAATATTCCAAAAAAAGCCAAACTTATACAATTAATGTGTTTTTTTTTAATATTCAAACTAGACTTAAATGCAAAAAAATATTTCTATACTGAGGACACGTGTTTGCGTATAGTTATAAATTAAATAATAAATAACATCGTTTATAGGCAAAAATTGATTCATGTGTAATATTTAATCTTTTAAATGTCCCTTTAATTGCAAAATTCTTACTTTTCTGGTTTCATAATAAATGGGTAACCAGATAAGTGACCGACATCTAAATAACGGACATATAGTTAGTATAAGGCTATAAATATACATTGTGCTATTTTACACAAATAAAGCGGAAAGTGTCGTCCCTGAATCTCTTAGCTCACAAACAGCACGAATCAATTCATGTTTTATCTTTTAATTTGTGTACTTTTCTGTGTCACACCAAGTGTTACAAATGATTCCGTTGTTGTTAAGTTCGGATAGACACTAACCGTGACCATTTCATTTGTCCTCTTTTTAAAACTTATTTTCATTAATATGTTGAACAAATAATTAACTTATAAATTCAACACAGGACTGTAAATGTGATTATTGGCATTTTATAAATATAGAGAATAGATAACCCAATACGTGCTAATTTAAAATACCGATATATATCGCACTAGTGATCCAGACTAATCCGGATGCACCACATACGCCCGTTATGAGCAATCGGTGTAAACCGGTTGAAACGGCTTCCGTTCAAACTTCGTTTAGACCCACACCACAAAGTAGAGAGGCTCAATCATACCTCTTGTCTGTCTGACTGTACGTATCTCCAAACGCCCATGCATACGTAAATCCCGAATGTGTGTATACTCAACTCCTATTTTATTGCTGTGTACGAAGCTTAGCTTAAACTTTTTATTAATATTACATACTGAAATAAATGGTTTAACTCACTACACTGGTACTAGCACAACCCTATTGTATTGTTGTTATTCTTAGTATTCCATTATTTATGCTTTCTTGTAATTATTTAATATGTATACAAATTCCAAAACACTTAACAACCCGTTTTTCTTTGAAATATATAACTGTACGTTTTTTCTTGTTACTGGTTTTAATTCATCTGTTCCTAAAAAGGGACAAATTTGGTGAATTTTGCGTCTGGATAGTTTTGTGGTGGTGCAGCTGTGACATTTAAACTAATTTGCTGATAAAATAGAGAGCTAAGTTAAGTAATTATTTTTGCACGGGAAACTAATTAATGTAGCCAATATGAATAGTTTATCAAAACACCAGCGTGAAAAGCCATTTACTCGCATTTCTCGAATGTATATTTCGTTCAATGACCTCAATGTGTGATCGTATCGGACGTGGTTTTGGCTGCGTTATCAGTGTTATCGATTGCAAATCAATATAGTGTTGAACTGCTCATGATATTCAATATTCGACAGTTTAAGTAAATTACATTTTAAACTGCATTTCGATAATTCCTAAGAAAACGAATGGCAGAATTTGTGTTTGCTTACATTGCTTGAGCTTGGACTAATTACTATAACTAATATACCGGGAAATTTAAGTTTGAGGAGCGCCTTTATTTACAGAAATATTTAAGAAATCGATGTTTTTCACATAGCACCTATATCGGATTTATTTTATACTTTGGCCAGATGGCGTCCGTTAATACAATGCTATGATTCGAACATGGGGAAATAACATCGCAAGACAAACCCTCAAACACTGGGCTATCACTTACTGTTCTATCCGTACACATGCACGCACACACACACACTCCGGCGACGATGCTACTTCTAATATTTTTAAAATAAAAACAAAAACAACAAAAATCTGTGGTGCATACTTCAGCCTAAGATAGCGAGATACGTTTCGTGAAATATGGACGAACGTTCTTGAGAACTTCCAAACCTTCATGAAAATATTCATTTAGCAAAAAATGTTTTGTTTTTAATCCGCACTTAATATAGCAAACAATGCAACTCCAGGAACCATATCAGTCGAGAAATCGTTGTAATTACCCACTACTTTTGTTAACAGAACAAAACTATCAACAAACAATGATTTACACTGGGATCAACGCCTTTAAGGACCCTTGGAGTAAAGTCAAAATATAAAGATACATGCATCAACAGTACTCTCCAAATTATTCAATCGTTTCGCGTTTGTAACTCTTTTTAATTTTCAGGTTTTTAAATCGTCAAAAGATGCATATAGTGGATGTTTTAGAGCATGGTTAATGTTCAGTATTACTGTTTCCTTGTAAAAAAACATAACTGCAACGAACATTGGCAAATCTGGAACAATTGTTTTCAATTTTGTCAATTTATCAAAACGTGAACAGGTTCCTTTTAAATAAAGAGTTGCATATGATAGCAATATTGACGTTACATATATTATTAGAGAAAAAAACATACAGTTATCAACTGAAATGGGTGGTACTATTGAGTCACGTAATTGTATCTTTAATTTATGTTATTTATCAAGATATGGCTAACTGCTTGTGAAACAAAATGCTGACCTACTTGCAATAAAGCAAATAAAAAAGACATTTATAAAGAAATCTTATTTGCATTTAAGCTAGCACAACTCATTTAATAAACTCTACCTTGTGTGAACTCGATTAATGCATATATTTCTATTTCTCTTTAGTGTGTATACAATATTATAAAATACTGTCTGTTTAATGATTTTTATTAACACCGCAAGATCAGAAAATTACTCAACATTTCCAGCATACGAAAAACATGATACATGTAAATGAGAACATGTTTATAAACGTGTGATATTGAGGTTTCCCATTTTGGGCAGCAAGAAATTATATTTATAGAAATAACCCAAACATATAATGAGACATTGTCTGTTTAATGTGATTTATAAACACCGCAAGATCAGAAAATTACTCACCATTTCCAGCATCAGAAATCCATAATACATGTAGGTAAAAATGAGAACATGTTAAGCAACGTTCGTTATTGTGGTTTCCCATTTTGGGAAGCCAGTTATTCTATTTATAGAAATAAGCGCCCATGGTTTCAAGCATGTTTCAGCAATTTATCGTCAGTTAAGATAAAATGTTTTGGCTTATGATTTCAATCATGAACTTAAGCCGAAATAAGGATAATTCAATTATCGCTCGCGTTTCACTACCATTATAATGGGTGTATTTTGGTGTAATTATGGTGTAATTTTGGTGTAAATTTTGGTGTTGTTTTGTGTAATTTTGGTGTAAGCTGTGTACTCTTTGTTTACACTAACTGCATTTATATTATTATAACAAGGGAACTTAATGCGATGGGATGAAAAGAAACAAGGTCAGTTACTATACAGGTTTTTAATATACTGTGGTACTGGAAAGCCGTATAAACCCAGTGTGCTCTTTGGTAAAGATTATGAGCAAATTCGTGGATGGTCTGATGAGGAAATAAAGTAAATGCTTCGCAACATAACTTAAAATCTGAGATTTCAAGCCGAAACTTGACATGCGCATGAGTAGAATGAATACGCCTTGACTACGAAATGTCAGCGTTTGATTCATACCGGCATAGGTTTAAGCTCATGAATACGGCACACATTTTAAATCAACATGAAACGCATGCAAGTATGAATAATGTCGATACTAGTATACTACCTCAATAAGGTATTCCACACACTCAAACGTCCGTTATTTATTCACGTACATGCATCACGTTAACTATCCAGATTATATAAAGAATTTGAAACGTAATATGAAATTGTCAACCTAGGCAATATGAATGTATATACACATGAGTGAAAATTGTCATATATCACAGTATATAATGCGGCGACTTTTCTTTCGGTCGGACGTTTGATCGCACAAATGTCGTTTATAAAAAATAAACCGTTTGTTCTGCAGTAAGGTCTGTAAACGTGTAACGTAATTTAGGCAATATACAACAATAATAGATTATTTTTGCGTGTTGTTTTTGCGTATTGCCGTCTTTGAAGAGCACCAACACGACAACACGCCAGAGCCACACATAAGCGCAGTGAAACGAAAAATAAGATATGCTAAAAGGAAGTCGCAAACACACCGAAACAAAACGATGGCAGAAATGTATGATTCGAATCGACACGCTTCGACTTGTTCTGGCATGACGACTCGTTTAGGATCCTTAGGACCGTTAATGCAATAACTATTAAATGAATTGGAATATACGACAAGATATGCCAATATCAAGTTCGAAAACTTGTTGAGTTTGTCTTGAGTTTTGACCCACACAATCCTATGCAATTTAATGTTAAACCTTCATCTTTAGGCCAACATATAGTAAACACTTTGCACGTAGGGACTCCAATAACCATACATTTTCTTAAAAGATCATTATAAGCGGAATGCATTACAGAAATATTAAAAGGTATGAAGTGTGATATGAAGGAAAGACCTTGACAAGTACCAAAGCCCACTGTTATCTCTATGTTGTTTTCCGGCTACATTTGAATTGATTGAAACCATCATTTGCGCAAGTAAACAAGTAAACATTAACATAACACAGATTTCTAAGTGACAATCAATGCTTTTCTTGCATGCAGGTCGAGAAAAGAATAACATAACAAGTTTCATTTGCTGAAAACATGTCTTCCAGTATATAAAGTATAGCATTGCACATCTCAATTACTTACTATACTGTAACCATAAGCCTGATCATAATTATAGTATGTTTTAAGTCAGTAAGGGTCCTTTTTTCTCGATATTACCAACCGACCTAGAACTCTTTGTAGACCTATTACTGCTGCTGCTACTGATGCTGATACTGCTGCTGCTACTAATGTTGCTGCTACTACTACTGCAACTGCTGCTGTTGCTACTGCTACTGCACATAATATATATGCACAACATCTATGTCATTTGCAATAGGAGAAGACGAAAAGAGTTGCATCCGTCTTTCTAGGTGCAACAACCTGAAGGAGATTCTATTAAAACTGAACTTTGCAGCATAATATTATAAAGTCAACAAATACCACTTTTAACCCTTGTTATTAAGCCTAAGGTCGTAGCTTAATAAACTACTAATTAGTTTTAGTATGTGACTATTCACTTAGTTCCTTTGTATGATTAATAATGAATAGTTAAGATATTGTTGAAATACTAGAAAATACTAGAAAATTAAAGAAATTAATTAGTGAATCAGACTTATATTGTTGATCAACAGTAAATCATCCATGTTACTGTCAAGCGTGTTTAATACACAGCCAATAAGAAGCATTATTTTACAGTTCTTTTGTGTAAGCGTACTGATGACGTTGATAATGGTAAATACTACATTTGCAATTAGTTCGCGGGTATATCACTTGAGTTTTTATTTATACAAACCTGGATGCTGTTAATATTTTTGTTTTGATACGTTTTTTTAACGATTTATGAAACTTGATCACATATATATCTCTGTCGGGTTGCTTTAATGTACTTCAATTTTTCAACAACAGTTAAAACCAACAACAGGAAACGGTTTAAACGAAAACATATGT
>VMBQ01002622.1:111834-125842 GCA_007657795.1 Dreissena rostriformis
TATATATATTCTCAATAATATTAAATAATATAAAGTTTCTAATTTTAACTCGGCTATTCCTTGCACGTTATCCAGCGTGTCAGGCATTTCCGGCAAACCATTCTGTACTCGTCTGTTTTGTATCTTCAACTTTATTTCTTTCCTTATAAGGGACGATATTGTTTCCGATGGATCACACTGTATCAAGTTTTGCGTTTCCAAAATATCCGACGCGTTTATCGACATACTGCAGCTTTCCTCGTCATTCGTTGTGTCATCAAGTGCACAACCAATATCATCAACAGTTATCATGTCATTAGAATTGGTTTGATTGCCCTTTTCCTGTAATAATGTCCAGTTCAAATAATCTGAACAAGAGATACTGACTTTTGAATCAGAGCAAGTGATCGGAGATTCCATATATATCCTTGAATTAGTTATGTCGTGTATTCGAGTTGATGCGGTTGCAATACGTTATTGGCCCTATATATCAGTAAAGCTGATCTCCGGGTTGTCCACTTTTCTTTGATTGAAGTTCATCATGTTTTGAAAATGTGTGACATTTACCTACATCATGTTTATCGTCACTGCAATACATCGTCACTGTGTTTGCTTTCTCTTATTACTGGAATTACATATATCACGCCGGTTCGTTTTAAACAGGTTCCATGTCCTTGTGATTCCTTTAAAATTGGTTTTGATTTATTGATTGCAAAACGTTTTTGACATTGGTAGAGTTTTGGGTATGGAATAATTCCTTTTGCTCTAGAAGTTTTCTGTGTTTGAGACTTGTGATGTTGGTTTTTATTCGGAAAGGACGAGGAAGCATTTTCAGCCCTTGGATGTGCGACATGTCCAGACGTAAAACCCCAAGACATCTTACTTTTAGACAGCACAAATCTAAGTTAGGAAAGCCTGCATAAGTGACAAGGAAATAGAAAAGTTGAAGTAAATAAAACCACTAGATAGACATTTGAATAATCAAATTAAAATAAAAAGTGAAGCCAAACTATATGAATGAATATGTTTTTCTAAGATATGCATTTAGTTCCATTAAAACCGATGTGTTTTTGTGATTGTTCAGACAAGAGTCATATGAACTGTTCTATTTGATGGTGGCTAATATCTACCATATCGCTCTGGCTAGCGGGTTTAACGGGCGCTTAAACGATGTCATGCAAGAACTTCCAATATTCTCACCGACACGTCAAATTAACGTACTTGTCGTTTTCCTTTTCAATCCACCAACACTCGCCGAGACATTAAATTTGTACCAACCAGAGCGATAACATGACCCATAATCATAAGTTCTTTTACTAATTTTTTGGAGTGCTGGCGCCTCGGATTTTGTTCTTGCTCATTTGAAGGTTTGACGGAAAAATAAAAGATAATTGATAAAGATTTGCACTTTTACAAACAAGCTACAACAAATCTGAATGACAAACAAGCGCTCCGATTCGACAATACTGATATTTATTGTGTCCTTTCGTTTTGGCAAGTTGACGACTTCTTCTAAGCATGCGACACCACGCAAGAAGGACTAATGCTCCTTAATCATTAATGTTGTATAAATGCTTTGCTGTCAATGTTGTGGCTAATGATTGACACTAATGAGATATAATCAGGACCTTCCCATCCATAAGTAATACAAATGAACTGACACGGTGGTTTGGATTGCGTACGTTACTCAAATTGTAGACCTATTGTACTTTTTTGTTTGAATTATGATTTCGTTCCTTTGAATGACCTTTAGGGCATAATGGAATACACATAAGGTTTTTTTGTGTGTGCATAAATCATCAATATCAGTGTCTCGCCTATCTTCCTTGTGACATAGTTCTCAAAAAGGAGTGTTCGTTTGCCAATAAATAACACTCAATGGAATTCACTAGTACTTCAGCAAAAATGTTTCGACAGTAAACTCGCTCTAGTCAATCATTCTGATTCTGAAGTTAAGACACATATTTTTGTTTGGTATATATCTTATATTCCAAAGCAGTTGTACAATAAATCCGTTGACTATTATGTAATAGACTCGTAAGCTTACACACGATATAACAGTAATTACTACACATTTGACGGAAAGTTACAAGTGCAATTATATTAGACGTGTAACCGTGTCTTGTAGATTTTTGAAAAACTAAAATTATCGGGGGGTACAAAAAAATATGACCAATTTTAATTCCTTTCTTACCCATGTATCAAATATAAAAGTTATTATTTGAGGAAATTACCATATTTGCGTCCAATTTGTTAAGGTTGTTTTTGCGTACATGTTAGTTGTTTTTGTTCATATAGAAGTAAATAAATACATGTTAATATCATATCAAATATGACAAGTAGTAAAATAAGTAAGTAAGATATAAAAAAATCGGGTCCACTTCAAATTATATAAAGTTTATAAACTGTATTAATCACTTTAATAATATATATATGTATATTGTTCTATAATAATTGATGGTACAATAAGTCAATATATTGTGGACAGTCGTCGCAGCTAAACTTTTACTACGATCGTCTACGAACTTAAATGTCTTCAGATTTGAATGCAGTAATCTATACAACAATTAAAGAAACTGAAGTGCAAATTGTATCTGGACGTACAGACTGACTAGTTCATCGATCAATGATCCCAACTTTGCTGAAGCACACAATACAGTGTGAATAATTATTGTTAAATTGCACGTTTTTTTTTCAACATAGACATTTCAACACAATTGAAAGTTTTATAGTGCATGATCTATAAATATACACAATTCAACGTTTTATAGTATATGATCTATAAATAAACACGAACGTATATATATATATATATGAACAGCAATCTTTTGGAATAACCCACTAATCTGCTTGTACAAATAAAGCTGGCCCATTTATAATCCTTTCAGAATCAACCGTTATTACTTAAAGTAAGATATTATTGGTTGATATAATGGACCAGCGTTGTTTGTACCGATGGATTACGGGGTGCAGGATCATCGGGGTTTTCAGGGGGATATACATAGGCTGGACTGAATGTTAAGAACACTTTAGTTTTGCAAATATCTCAAGTTATTGAAATACATTTGCGAAAATCTTTAGTTCATAAAAGACATTTTATCTTGCAGTTTGTGTCGATTTCTTAAGATCTAATAATAAATCCTTGAATAAGTTGGAAATTGGTGCCAAAAGTTCACGTTGCGTGAAGTATAACCGTGAACATGAATGCTGTACACATCTAATTTTTGGCCAAGAACGCAGGCTAATTAAATAAAGTAATTCTGATGTATTTCACATTGCCACAAGCATTATACAAGCTGTCTTTTATGCAATAATTGAAATTCTTAAGAAAACTTGTTTTACAAAGTTATTTGAAAAGAAGCATCACTCACCGGTGTGTTTTCATCACTTAAGGTTTTATTGTGAACCCAACTAAGTCACGTGATCCTGAACCCTGTGTGAGTAAACCTCAAGAATTGCAATTCAGATGAAACAGCAATACATTGAACAAAAACCTAAATTTTATTTAAAACAATTTACCCGATGGTTTAATTTTCATCAAAGAAAAAGCATCGCACATTTCTTTCATTTTTCGTTTTCTTTTTCCTGTGTAAACGCTTTTATTCATCTCATAATGTATCTATCTACACACACTTTACAGAGACATGCACATACATATACTTAATTTACCATATTTAATATGTTTTGACTATAGTATTACACTCATAAACCAAACTGAATTTATATCATACTTCCTTCAAGCGTGTTACCCTTTTTACTTTACGTAATTAATTATTAATGTTTAACACAATAATATTAACTGATTCTTTAACGAAAAAAATATTCAGATTTACAACAACACCATTTTAACTATGGTTACAGTGTTAAAACAAGATAAAGCCCAATTTTGTAACAATTGCTAGCCACAGTCATTAAAAATGCACAATATTAACAAAGTTTGATTTTAATTTAGAGTGCAGTTAACAACACAATCAATTTAAACGTTATGATTAATATGCAAACAACATAGTAAAACTTGATAAAGTAAACACATTTTATAAGTTTTATATATAATGGGAGTTTTCAACAGTTATTTCTTTTACTAATGCATTTGTGAATTACATATTACTCTTATAACCGTCGACAATATTCCTTTATTTGATTCACTTGTTGTGTTTGCATACATATTTAAAGCTTATCGTAGGCTAGCCTTAAATCCACGAAAGTTCGGAATTACTTCTTTTCTTTTGCATTCAAAAATGTTCTTTTTAAATTCCATGAAAAGAATAAAGAGTGGTAATTTACATTTGTATCACCAAGATGGAACATTTTGCATTGTATTACTGTTTGCATATTTGCGTTTTAAAGCTATCTAAGATATTCTTTAATAAGTTTTTTTTGTGTGTTACAATCCCATTATAAATGGGTAATTGATTCTTCTGACATTTTGCAAAAGGTGCATGTATTACTATCCGAAAAGCCCATTTAAAAAAGGAGTGAGTTTGTTCCCAATATTCTGTGGATAATTCTAGTTTGTAACCATTGAATATATGTATTATTCTTTTTTTTTAAACACTTTTATGCAATTTGAATTCCCTTCATTTGCTTACATGTTGTTATTTTAATAGCTAATATTTCAGCACAAAGTATAAATATATATGCTGAAAAAGGATCTCCCTGACGAAAACTACGTCCTATTATAAAGAAGTCTGACAAAAACCCGTTCAACTGGATTGCAATTTCCAT
The DNA here is from genome assembly GCA_007657795.1 of Dreissena rostriformis. Classification (NCBI taxonomy): domain Eukaryota; kingdom Metazoa; phylum Mollusca; class Bivalvia; order Myida; family Dreissenidae; genus Dreissena; species Dreissena rostriformis. The sequence goes on from VMBQ01002622.1 coordinate 116,539, forward strand.
TTTATTAAAAAAAGGTATCCAGTTCTTAAACATTTGCCCAAAGTTAAAAAAAAATCATACACTCATTTTATTAAAACTGAATGATAAAGTATCGAACGCTTTTCCAAAATCAATTAGCATCAGTAGGCCATAGATTTGGTTGCACTCTTAATGCATGTGCGTAAAGTCTCGTCACAGATAAGCTTGTGCGCTCCGCACAGGCTAATCACGGACGATACTCTCCGCTGTTATGAATTCTTTCGGTTAAATGAAGTCTCTTCTTTAAAAAAATCCAGTATAGGTGTAAATTGTCGTCCCTGATCAACCTGTGCGGAGAACACATGATAATCTGGGATGATACTTTACGCACATATGCATTTAGTCCGGTCTTCCCAGAGCGTGGGCCTTCTGAATTTGGAAATACCTTGACGTCTATGTTAACTATCGATCGATTATCAATTGCTGTCGTATCGACAGCAATATACTTTAAATGGACATAATGTGATTTCCGCTTGTTTTGTTTAACTGTGTTTTATTTTGCAGTTTATACATTAATGACATTGATTAAGAATATCTCAAAATCTGTCAAAAACTTTTTGTACCATATATGGATAACGTTTTTACAGCACGACATCTATTATTTTAATCGATCGAATGCATAATAATTCATCCAACATTTTTACCTACGCTTTTTCACATAGACAAATAAGAGGTACTAACGAACACTCTCTTTAATGAGCACCATTTTACTTGATTAATTTACAATAATAAAATACAAGAATACGTGTACTTACCAGCGAGTCTCACCATTGGCTGCGTTCCAAATATACATTTCATTTTACAACATGGAAGGGAATGGATATTTGACATGGACCATGTTTTTCAAAGGGCAACTTGTTTTTGCATTCTAACGGGAATTTAATGCAGCAATCCATAGTGCAAATGACTTTGTATTTTGCATTCTCTACAGGTCGACTGCAACGTTATTTTTGTTCTGTTGATTTTCGATAATGTGCAGATTATATCGCTGTATTGTGCAATAACCTACGTAGCCTTTTGGGATCCCGCGATTGAGATTCCGAATTTTATGGAAAATGTTATCTTATTATTTAATACTTACACGTTATACACATACGTAAATTATATTGCATTTCTTCGGTATTCCACTAGACTCGTTAGGGAAACCACGAGTTACTCATTGCATCATTGCAATTAGAATAAGTAATGTAATGGGAAATTGTGGAATGGAATCCCACTCTTAAATTGAAATACTGTACGGAACGACAAAATCTAGTTTCAATAAATAATAAATCATCGATACTTTACCGGCAACATCAGCATCGATTATCTTTTATATATTTCAAGAGAGGATGTTTTAGTGTTCATTATCCAAATTTATTTTGTAAAGTTGTAGTTCATACTGATCGTGGCATCACGGGTATTGTCGTTGTTTTGCCAACTTAATTGCTTCATTCCCGGTGCTAGAAGATTAGTTTATAATGCAAATGCGTACGTTTTAACCAAAACAATAACATTCTATCGTGTTAGTCAAAGTGTCCGAATACGCCCACAAAAATATATATTAATGAAAAATACTTAAATAGAAACATTCAAGTAAATAATATGAATAATAAATCATCGAAATAGAATTGAATAGAGTAATTGGTGAGTCGTCGCAGCTTTATTTGTTTTTATAAATAAATCGACAATATCGTCTTAGTACCTTAAATGAAGTTTAATAGCAACAATTAATGGTGAAATATTTTTAGGGTTTCAATATATGTACCCCCTTTTCGGTTCAATATTTATGTTATGCACACAGCTGAGATTGTCAACTTGTGTGAACAAGTTAACGAATCTGCGCGTACATTTCAATACAAATGTCATCTTATTAACAAAGAGTTAGAAAAAGAATGTACATATATATTGTTACTTTTAAAGTAGCATATTAAAACTGTATCTTAAAAAAAAGTTGTTCGTTTTATTCTTAATGATTACTAGTTTTTTTAACAATAAGTCAACGATGTATTGTATGATTAATGTATGTGTATCCGTGATTCGTTTGGGAAAGCGGGAATTTTGTAGAAACAGTTTTATCATGTAGGTAAGAACCAAGTAGATCCGGTTCTCATATGGTCCCATTTTAAAACGGTCAATTTCCATTCTTCGTGTCTAAAGTATTTTACAATTGAATATAGACAGTTACCAATGTAATGCCGTCCTATTTCGAAAAGTGTGCTTTAAAAATATTTGTAAAACAGCGTTTAAGACAATGTATGCCATTTGAATGAAGACATAGGCAGAAAACGAGGTATAGCTTTTTCTTTAGTTTTATTTTTACTGCAATTTAACACACTTATTAGGGCAGTAAAACACTTCACATGTCTCAATAATCAAGTTAAATCATCACAAGTGTTCACTGGTGATATAGCTTAAAGAATTGCTCTTTGTTGGAACTATGTATTGTGTAATGTTTAAATGTTTGTGTTTCTTTTTAGGGGTATTGTGTGCATATCGTTCCGTCTGACATTAGTGTATAATCTGTGTATCTGAATCAGATGGCCCAGTTTTTGTCTGAAAATCAACACCATTTTTGTCGTCCACATTTACAAGCACAAACAGGTCCCCGCATAGTGGTATCAATAAAACTGGAGTGCCATATGTATATGCATCTGAGTTACCCTCGTAAGCCTGAATAACAGTGTATTAAATGTGTTCCGTCCCTGGCTCAGAGTTGTGTACAGATTCCGTTACCACAGGTTGTTGTTCATCAGTGCTACAAGAAAAACCGTGACTTAAGGCAACAAATCCGTCCGAAGAGCCTTCGTCGTTTTCTTCTTCATACAGGGCAGCCACGCTGTCAGTGTCTTCAGTGGAAAACTGGTTACTCGATCTACTGGACTGCGCGCTTCATTGATCCCAAGAACTGTCATTTGAAAGCAAGAAGTCAAACGACTCCGTCTGCAACTTCGTATCAAGCGTTGCATCTATGTCTTCTTCGGTCATCCATGCTGATAATAATGTCATGAATTGGTCTTTGTTATGCTTCATTCGTTTGAACTTTCCCTTTATATCAGCATTGTATTCCTTTAATTCCGCCAAGCGCTGCAAACAAAAAGGAACACCAATTAAGTTGCTAAATAACGTGTACTTGAAATATTTAACAGCTATACATGTTCTTTCCGACTTACGCAAAACACTCGGAAATTGACATATTTATTTGACTACGAGTACAAAGAGTACTTTTCTGTTTTTCTTGTATTCTTTCTTTGGTCGTTCCCTGCTTTGAAGGGCCGATTTCCGGTTACAGGCTCGTCTTTTCTGATCCTTCTCTATTTCTTCCTTCGACAGCTAAGCAGGAAACGATTTCTAAACGATTAAGGAGATTACGTTTATAGTCTGTGTGAAACTCTTGACTGTGTAGGATTTTTATTTCACAGTTGTGATAACGCAAATTTAATCGAACTTATGTTTCTAAACATGCACTCATATGATCTGCAAGACTGCATGCGTTGATTTCGGGTAGGTTCGGGTCAGAATTTAAAATGTTTATACACAAAAAATGCATTAAATAACGCGTTTTCTCTAGAAACTTAATCTGTACTTTCGGATGAGTTTGGTTGATATAACGTGAAAGGAACTTAACGATGGCAAAACCAGTACCGCCGAGGGATGAAAGAAACGGTAACGTGGGCGGTAAGATGTTCTATTACGTCATGCATTTACACCTTTTTGAACTCTTATTGGTAATATATATTTTACAACATTGTATAGTTAACGATATGAATGAATGTTATTTCAGCCGGTAAGCAATACATTATTGTATAAACAATCTACTTATTTGGTATATTCCTATTTATGTTTTGATTGTTCCTAAAGACTTGTTCAAACATGTATGAAAATGTCTGGCAATATATATATGTATATTTTATATGATATAAACTGATAACGAAGTTCAATAATGTTTTTTTTTATATAAAACAGTGTACATTATTATTATAATTTTCCTATGCTAGAACATATCTGTAGCTTTTAAATTGCTAGTATTTGAAGAACGCAAGTATGCGTACTTCAATACTATATAATAATTAACAAATTCCAGTTTTGAACGTTAAGCGAGAGAACGCATCGCTGAGACAGCTTGTTCTAAGCAGGATATGCATCAATAGAGAGAGACGTGTGGTATTCCCACCGTGTGGACATTTGTGGACCTGTGAGGTATGTGGACTGGGGGCCAGCGTATGCCCAGCCTGTGGACTGAGAGTGGCGTCACGTGTTGTGGTGACGCAATGATGGCTCATGTTTTATTTGTTGATTTCGCTGATTGTTAACATAATATCACAAGTGCCGTAAATATATGAACATATACTTTTTCTTAAAACTCAGGTGAAATGAAAATTCGACCATTTTCCGAAAAAAACGATTTTGTATATTATGCGTCTGTTGTCCTACAATAATTAATAAAAAATACACACGCATTTTAGCTTTAGTGTTTTTCGTCATTAAAACATCAATATATGTGCTCATAAATGACGATTTGTCTTATATGTTCACTCAATGCACTGGGTATATTGTAGTATACTTAAGAGAACCCGAGGTACTTTAAGTAGAACCTGATCCGATAACGACCAATTGAGACATCTGCGATTGGCCATTGTCGGCTTAGGTACTACTTAAAAGTACCCCTAGTACTCTTAGGTATACTACAAAGTACCCGAGGTACGGAAAATATACTAAAATGTACCCCGGAGTATGACAGGATGCCTTTTAGCGTATTTACCGTACCCGGGGTATATTGTAGTAATATTAAGAGTACCCGGGATACCTTTAAGTAGTACCTGAGCCGACAACGACCAATTGAGTTTAACTAAGTTCTTGACCGATATAGACCTTTATCATACCGCTTCATTGATATCTGCCTGATATAACGCTGCATGATATATTTTTTATATCATGTTCAACAGGAAGTTCTTATATCAGTCGATGTGTCATATAACTAAGACTTAATATATAAGTAATATTGTATTGTGAACATGACTTAGATTCATCAAAACAAACGATTTGATACCAAGATGTATTACATTAATTCACAGAAAGCAACAGAAACAGCAAAACAATTATATATTAAACATGAATGTGTTAATGCTGATGACGTCATGTTCAACCAGAAGTTGTTAAATCAGTCGATGTTTGGAGGTTAGTTAGTTTACTCGGAATGGACTATAAAGTCATCATTTTTAGTAAAATAAATCAGATTTAACAAAACAAACAATTTGATACAAAGATGTAATTTGTTTTGGACAGAAAAAGCAAACAAACTGTGATAAAACATATTTTACAAATATTGAGCGCAAGTGCTCATAACGTCATTAGTAACAAATCAAACGTCAAAGATCATATGTATTCCCGCTAAACATGTAGTGTCGTAGCGTTTTTATATTTCATTATTTCTTTTAAAATGGGGACTCAGAGAGAGGTATGATAAACAGAAAAACAGGCTACTGCCTGATCTTTTTGTAATATATCAGGCTCGGGACGAATAAAATAACGGCTCAGCAAGCTTCGCCGTTATATTGTTCTAAGCCTTGTCTGATATATTACAAAAAGATCAGGCAGTAACATGTTATTCTCAATTTATCAACAACAAATAAAAGGTTGAAGAAAATTCTCGTAAGTAGGCGCGAATTAATAAATGTTATATTCATATTTGTCTACATACCTTATCAAAGCAACATAGAAACTCATGTGTAAAATTATCTTGCGTCAAAACAGTTTGACAATCTTTGTTATATAGCGTAAAGGCAACCTCCGCGCAGAGCTTTGACTGGAACCAGCATAGCTGTTTGTGAAAGCATGGAAAGACAACTCTGTGTGGAGATTGGCGTAAACGATGTACACCGTTGTGAAATCCCCAATATTTTGGAGGGTAGTATTCATACGACACATCTACACAATTATTGATCTGCAACTAATACGAGTTTACGTGTCGGTTTGTGCCAGAATGTTTTATATATTGTCAATAAGTCCGCCGGTTTAGCAATAGCATGTACTGAGGTCGACGTTTAAATACTCAGCCCATCTAACCCCAAATCGTGCAGCTACATATTCTTTTTATAACAGAACATTTGACCGTAAACTATTAAAATACACTCATAGCAAATCAACCGTTAAAAAAAAATGAACATTGATTTGCAAACGAATTCGGATATATTATACGTGAATTGTTCAATGAAAACTAGATAAAACGTGTGCTAGATATACTATGACATACTATTCTCGATTTACAAAGGCCGTCTCTATAAAAACTTCACTGTACTTTCGAGTTTTCCCTTATATAATACACTTCACTGGGCACTAGAAAGAGACGTAGTTTTCTCCCTTATTTAGTATAAATGCATCATCAAGAATTCCTCTGTGTATTTAATATATGGAAGGGCTTATCCGCCAGTTCTCGCATTATGCTTTATGGCATTGCATTTCATGCAATTCATTTTCCATGTTGCTATTTATAATTGCATTTTGCTTTATGACATTGTATATCATGCAAATTATTGTCCATGTCGCCATTTATAATTGCATTTTTCTATTTATGATATTAATTGAAATGATACGTTTGAGTGACAGTTTTTGTCATGAATCCATGGGTTTTAATGACATATGTATACTCCTTTGTTTTAATTTATTAGTTCTTCTTCTTATGTAAAAAAGTAAAATGTAATGTAAATGTTAAATTTACTAACTTTCCCTGTCTATTTTTTTTCTCTTTACTTTACGTGTTGAAATGTTACAATAGAANTTATATTTAATTTCGCGCGCCTGTTGAGGGGTGTTGTGCGTCCCAAAGTGGACACATATAGGTCATACATTTATGCTCATATGTGTTGTATAACTGGTCCAATATAAAATAACAGTTGCCTGCAACTTTCTTTATATATATACCCCTGAAACAAAAAGAGTTTTTTAACAAACTAAATGCGTTTCTTTTCATGTTTCCTAAAGCTTCTGAAATACGGCAGTGTTTGCTTTACTCAACACGTTTACTGCGTCCGTGGGATTCAAATCCCAGAAAAAAGTTGAGGTCAAAACTAAATTGTTTGAGTACAAATGTATGGTTCCAGTTATAAACATCTAAATCATCTGAAACAAATGACGTCAATGTAAACACCTCATTACTTTATTAATAGGCTCCACATCATCAAAAAGGTTTTCCACTTTCTTTTTGCAAAGACTCAGCGCTGACGTTGTGCATTAAAAATGAGCATCAAAACAAAGATTCTAAAATCACAAAAAGCGTATTTGCGTTAAACTATGTTTGACCAATTAATAATACGTGTTTCATCAGAACTTAATCAGAATACGAGGAAGATTACTTTCAGAATAAATGGTCAATATTTATTGTCTCTATCAATAGTCGAGTGCCAAACTAATGCATCATATATGAACTGTTTAGCGGATATCCCCTTTGAAACTAATTCGATTATATATAACATTATCTGTTTTATTTTACTGATAAATATAAATGGCAAAAAAGCAACAAAATTTGACCGTTCAAAATGTGAGCTCCCAAACCCTATCCATAGTACATGTATATAAGTCGCACATATTGCACTTGTTTTTATTTTGTATTTGGCTAACAATCAATTGTATGCGTAAGAGTTAATAGAAGTTGTTGCTGTTGTTGTTGTATCTCGTTCGTACAAACTCCTGTTCGACACTTAAAAAGCCCTTTTGAATCACCGTTAAGTATGTTGGACCACATCCCAGATCTTGGACGGTGCCAGTTAAATGCGTTTAAACGTCTATAAAGTTAATGTAGCTGAACTCTGTCCCGATAATCTCCACACATGCACTGAATTGACTGGCGTCGCTCTTTCAGCTGGCATTGGTTTTCCGTGCTCGAGCACCGGGGCACGCCCTTAAACGGGCCTCCACGCGGCACAAAATCCGTGCACGACCCGGTGGCGGGGTCCATTTGACACATCCGTCCCTCCGCGCCCAACATCATGGTAACCAGGACTACCTGATCAGGATTGCTCGTGTTAATGCCATAGTGGTGGTCGTGGTTGTTGTAAATGTTGCTACAAAAAGGGAAAATGCTTTTTATCTTAATCGCTATGAAAATGAGTCATTTTTTGTATAGCAATAGTGTAGTGTATTCCAAAAGCATCTTTCAGAATTTAAAGATTAATAATTATTATCATTTGCTATATTTAAATATGTAAATATGTAAATATGTATGTCGGTGATGGCATTTTGTAATTATAATCTCATCCAAAAGCAGTTTTAAGAACCATAATCTTATCACTAACAGACAAACGCATTTTATAATACTATTTTTATTCAGTAAATCACATTAGGAAATGCGTATGTTATATTACCTTATCCTATCCCATATATTGTATTCGTGCGTTACATTTACTTTAATGTTGAAACTTTATATTAAACATAAAAATAAAAACTAACCTTAATGTCAAAGTAACGATATAGTTTTCTTTTCTATTCGTTCCGGTTGGGTATCCTCTTTTTGTTTTGAATAATTGTTCGTATTATGCTCTTAACTGCGATTGACCAAACATAATATAATACCGCAATGAAAACTTTAATTCTAAAAGTAGTTCCACCAAATTCTATTAATAGTTCCCGAAATTCCAATGGGTGTGATAACTCATTGAGTTATTCCAGTGGCTGATGCATTGCTTTAACTAGAATCATTCATAGAAATCCCACGGACAATTACTTGGAACAGTGATTAAGAGGCATACGTCGCGTAGATTGCGATTAATAGTTCTAACTTACGTTAATTTTAAAGTTTTTATTACTGAATATGTCGGGCCATAAATTGCATTTACATCGGAAGAAAAAAACTTTTATATATTTTTTTTATTGCAACGCTATTAGGTTATTGTTCATTTAGATTGCGTGTTAAGTGATTGATTCCGGGCTAAGTGTAAGCTTGACATGCCTTCCAATCGGTTTAAAGCCAGAATGATTTGTACTGCCCTATCAAAGGTGATGACCCCAGATTTATTCATTTGTTTATGCTGAATGTTGTGCTGTTTTGTTGTACTGTATTGTATTAGCAATGAATCACTTCCCTTAACGAGAAGACTATCGGATGGTAACAAGTATTTCCTTCACGATCATATTTGTTTGTGGATTTTCATTATTCCGATTTTTTATAGCAAAATAACTGTACATTATAAACATAATTGTTTAAGAAGTTTTAGTATACATATACATATGTGACAGACATGGTATGTATCTTATACCCTTATCTTCTTCAGGGGTGTGTATATATAGATATGAGTTCACGATGCAACAGTGC
>VMBQ01002623.1:0-23586 GCA_007657795.1 Dreissena rostriformis
AAGCTGAGATTGAGAAAAGGCGGATATTCCAGGTGCACATATCGGAGGATGAAGTAGTAGATATAGTACTTGTTTAATGATTTATTATTAAGGTGGTAAATACAGCCATGAATTATTTACAAAAGTTAAACATGTTTACCCAGCGTGAATTGACTGAGTATTGAAAGAAGAATGTCACTCAGAATCAGAAACTATTAGGCAAGTAGTATTTAAAGCATCATAAAGCGTTATACCTTTCGAACGATACGACTGTTGCAGTTTGTTATCAATGTTTTAAGCATCCTGTTTTGGAATACTTGAAGCAAAGCTTCTGTAATGTTTAGAAAACGTTGTATACATTTTGCGAAGTTTATGAAATAAATATCCTTGTTTTAATAATTTATCACTTAGGGAAAGTTAACTATCCGCAAAAACGGAACATGAACAATGCCTGGCTATGTAGCCTAGTAGAATCGAGTTCATTTCTAGATCCTTGGCGCTTGTGCGTTCGTTTTCCGAAAAGTAGGGAATTTTCTCTCGGTACTCCGATTTCCATACACTGCACACCACATCAATATGTTCAGTCAGAATAAATAGCTTGTTATTGCAGCAATTAATTCAACATTATTTTTTGACTCTATATGTAAGAAAATGAGTGCTTGGCCTCATACATGTCGTCGCAAATTTCAGCCTCGAAACGGAATAATATCATTTACTAAGAGATACACATTGGTGTAGTACAAACATACATTTTCAGTTTTTAACGTTACTCAATATGTTAACGCTATAAGGATTCTTGATGCGTAGAGAGCTAGTATCAACCCTAGAGTACCAGTGGCACACTCGTAGAAATAATTTACAAGGTAATAAAAGCGAAACAATGCTACAACTTAATGGTCCGCTATAACCTGATATGAAAAGTCGCCAAACATATATTCTGTTTTATCCTACCGTATACAATTCATAAACTAGCAATTACCCAATAACACGACTAAACTTAACTATACTTTATTTATTTACGTCATCTATGTGTTTTCCTGATGTTATTTGACATTAACATAAACAAACTGAATTTAATTACTGTATATGAACCGTTACTGACCTAATATGGAAAACATACATGGTCTCCACGTGATCTTGATTAGGCAATTAGAATGAGTGCTCTGCAAGAGGTAAAAAGACAAGCTATAATGTTTCGTTTCTTTGCTTTTTCCGACACAGATATTGCTGAAAAGAGAAAGCTGAAAAAGAACCTTGTGATATTTCTTTCAAGAAGTGTGAGATCTAGCATAAAAAGTCATCAAAGCAAGACAAGAAGAGAAACTTTCAAGAGTTTTCAGTTGTTCACTGTTAGAAAAAAAATATGTGGAGATCTTTAGCCTTAAATTATAAACAGGTTTTAAAAGTAACATTTGGTCAGATTGTTTTGAAGAAAGAATGACTGTTTTAGTGTTTATTGCACCTTTATATGAAACTTCATGTTTGTTAATATATTATAATGTGCTCATTGTTTGTATCAGGAAAACCATTTTTATACCTAAACAGGTGTTGTATAACCATAACTATGTTTTGTTTTTAAACAAGCATGCGTATTCCTTTCTTACTGTAATTATGTACTTGTATGTAAAAACAAGAAATCACACTGTTGCGCTTGATTTATAATGCAACCGTAAACAAGTTACGGAGATGGTATATACGAGTCAATGTGCATGCGGTTTGTCTTTATAAAACATGTTCAGTACTTTTGGAGTCAACTACGTCCTCAATTCTCAAGCGATTAAATTGAAACGTGTCATTATCATTACTTGCAAATTTTCACGACACTACTTTAACCTTCAGTGATATACTCATTGCTTATTCATGGATCATTGAACTCAGCAATTTGCATGCTTCCAATATAACATGTAATACGTTTGTGGAATGAACCGCTTCAACATTTTTCAAGCGATTATATAAAAACCTTCACTACGTCAAGATGAAGTGTTTATTTAAGAAACAATGTTTACGAGCATGGATAAAATTTGTCCTTTTTTACGTGCCATTGAACTTATTTATGAGCATGGCTGCCATGCATATGACAAAGCGNTGTGAGATCTAGCATAAAAAGTCATCAAAGCAAGACAAGAAGAGTAACTTTCAAGAGTTTTCAGTTGTTCACTGTTAGAAAAAAAATATGTGGAGATGTTTAGCCTTAAATTATAAACAGGTTTTAAAAGTAACATTTGCTCAGATTGTTTTGAAGAAAGTATGATTGTTTTAGTGTTTATTGCACCTTTATATGTATGGAACTTCATGTTTGTTAATATATTTAAATGTGCTCATTGTTTGTATCAGGAAAACCATTTTTATACCTAAACAGGTGTTGTATAACCATAACTATGTATGTTTTTTAAACAAGCATGCGTGTTCCTTTCTTACTGTAATTATGTACTTGTATGCAAAAACAAGAAATCACACTGTTGTGCTTGATTTATAATGCAACCGTAAACAAGTTACGGGAATGGTATATATGAGTCAATGTGCATGCGGTTTGTCTTTATAAAACATGTTAAGTACTTTTGGAGTCAACTACGTCCTCAATTCTCAAGCGATTAAATTGAAACGTGTCATTAGCATTACTTGCAAATTTTGACGACACTATTTTAACCTTCAGTGATATACTTATTGCTTATTCATAGATCCTTGAACTCAGCAATGTGCATGCTTCCAATATAAAATGTAATACGTTTGTGGAATGAACCGCTTCAACATTTTTCAAGCGATTTTATAACAACCTTTACTACGTTTTACGAGCATGGATCCACTTTGTCCTTTTTTACGTGCCATTGAACTAATTTATGAGCATGGCTGCCATGCATATGACAAAGCGTGGGGGGGGGGGNGGGACGAGTCAGTCAATTTTGTGACAAAGCCTCAGTATCAATATAAACAATGCCAGGGATGTCAATTTGTCCATTAAGTTGATTATATATGCATCGATTTAAATACTGCTATTATATTCGTTAGGACAATTGTAGTCCGAACATAATCGGATAAACATCAATGCAAAGTCATATTGTTTGAGTATCGACTGTTATATTTAAATCTATGTTAATGTGAAGGTTGAATTCATTTGAGTATCGACTTTAATATTCAAATCTATGTTTATGTAAATTTGAATTCAAACAAAAAGCTTCACTTATGGAAAGTAGATCTACCGATCTATTCAACACATAAATTAGATTAAATAAGTTTGTGATTGCACCAAAAGTCCAAAGTTTGTTATTGCACCAATAGTCCATTAATTGTCAATATTAGTATCCAATATATTTGATCCATATATTTATATATAATTAGTTTGATATAACAGTATATGTATTATCATAAAAATTGATCAAACTGATCCGATATCATTACAAAATATTATGAAAGCGATGACACACGTGCATTAGTTTGTTACTACAAATCTATTGACAACCATTTAATATAAAAGGGGACTATGTCTCATAAACAGACAATTTTCGCTAAAGTACAGCTAGGACAGACATTGGATTTATTTACTTGTGAATCGCGGGCAAGGCCCGTAAGGGTCAGGCCGCCCGCCTGTATGTTTGATGTTTGATTATTGGACTTGAATATGTTGGACTTAATAATTTTTAGAACTTGAAAATGACTGAATGTATCTATTTGATTATAATACTTTTTGGACACAGTTTAATAGCAGGATAAAACCACAATAAAAACTTTATCGGTGTTCTTGAATTTAATATGCGTTATAATACCATCGGACTTTGCTACACAATTAATGTGTCCATTAGTAAAACGTATAGTAGACATACAAAATCAAGTTTGTCAGCGAGGACATAAAAATAAACAATAATTTAATATACCGAACACATGTACATGGTTATTTGAGCTATATAGGAATCGATTAGTTCAACTTCTAAATGTTTAAAATAATATGTATTTAAAAAAACAATGGGTCAAACCCAGAAATCTGTATGAAAAGGAATTGCCCCAACTCAACCACCTCGCCACGTTGGATCGTACCCCATCCCCAGCCCATGCCCCCAGGTCCCTTGGATTGTTGATATGTGTTTATATCTGTTTGGACCTTTGACCTGCTATCAGTTATATTAATGAATGGAGCGAAGGCTGTTTTGTGTGTCAAATAGAATAGAAGTTTTATCGGTTGTTCTACAATATTTCAGTCAGTTTTATACATTGTTTATATGTAATCAGTCAGAATGGGTTGTGTTTTGTTAAAATTGCATTTTCTTGTCAAAAACGTCATAGGAAATTTGTTCACGCATATATTAACTATGAGACATCGGATATTTCGGGCGGGTGTGTTTGTGTTTGGGGGGGGGGGGNTAAATGCGTTGTAGGGTTTTGATATATTTATTCAGAGATTTATTCAACATAACAATTTTACGCTTGTAATCAAACAACATAATTCACGGTTAGAGTCATTTATGAATGAAACATTCCCTCTTATACTCGTCTGTACCCGGTGCGGTCATACTAGCCTCTAATTGTTTCGAGGGAATGCAACTGTATAGATCTCTCCATCTTTGCTAAAGTATGAGGCAGTAGCCATCTTTTTTAATTAAATAATGGATTAAACAAACAAATATTGCAAATCGCAGTTAAATGAATAATTTGAGGAATGTCGAGTCCCTTCATGGAACATTCTACTCATTTTTATTGATCATCAATTAAATGCCTTATCTTTACGTGTATTTTTTTTTTATTCAGCTCACTAATCAATGGTTCACTTCTCTTAGGCGTATTTATCACCACTGCCCTGTTACCACTGCGGGATGCCAGTACATTAGTGTATTTAACACGGAATATCGGAGAGTGTCAAATCAAGAAGGCTACAAAATAAGGCCTTTAATTAGTCCCCGCATGTCTTTTTTTCAATACAAAAAGATTCATATGCACATCTTAAGAAAGAAGAAACAGTATTTAATATAAAATTCCCAAATACACTTATCTAACAACAAGAAATGTGTATCCATAATTTTTTAACGTCAATACATACACACTCAAAACATTATTATAACAACTCAAAATAAAAGTCTAATTTGCAAAAACAAATATATCACATATTCAATACGATAGATTATTAAAAAAAAAAATTTTGACAAGTTAAAGTTTAAAACATGTTATTTTTTAGACCAAAGTCCACATGTATTCTCTGAAATTGTTCGACATACAGAGATCCCGTGGTCAATCAGTTGTTTCGTGCTTACTGATGTAAAAAAAAACTTTTTAAACAGACAACCTAGTTTTCAACAAAAAACGATGATGCACATGTATAGGCAAATAAAAGACACGATTTATCATCATACTTAAAACGTCATATCCACTTCATACTCATGTGCGCATATTAACTCGCGTAAACACTTTCATAATGACTAGTGTGGTACTTCTTACATGCATCAAAACCGGATAATATGTATCTCCAGTATAATGTTCCTCCACCATTCAAGTTTTTTCCGACAACTTTTATTGCAGCAATAAGAAGAACCGTTAGCAAGTCATTAATATGAATTTAACTTCTTAAACAGTGTTTGAGATACATATAGATACATGTATTTGCTTCAATGCAATCATTTAAGACGTTTTTTAAAATCAAGTAAGATTCTTTTTGATATTTTCTCAACTCAAACCATTTACCAAACAATGGTAAATCATAAAATATTGATATTTCTTCAGTGTTTCGCTTCTCTGTGTACTCAGTCATCTTTGTATCATAACGCATCAACACGTGATCTATTGATCTAAAAACTTCATCGCTAGTAAAATGATCTTGTAAATACATCTGTGCAAATTTTCTGAAATATTGTTTATCAATCCCTAACTGTTGCATATACATACACATCTCATTTTTTAAAATATCAAACTCTGTATGGGTTGCACATGTGTTTCTTCTGTCGGTAACGGCCGCCTTTGCTGCAAGCTTGCTGACCTCAACTATTCTTTCCCGCAGTAGTGTAATCTTAAGAGGTACAATTTCTTCAGTGTGGCAGTTTAATGCAAGAATGAGAGATTTTCGCTTCAAAGTTGAGATATGTTTAACTATCTGCTCCGTCATCTTTCCAAATTCGAATTCGTGTACATTATGATTATTCACAAGAAAAATACTTGGATCCGTGATGCGTCTGTTTTTTTTTGAGGTTTTCGCATATGTCATCTTTTATGATTTCCATTTCCTGTTTCTTTTCTTTATCTGTCAATTTTTTACCTCTTTCTTTCCCTTTATTGTCCAGGTCGTTATCAATTTTTGTTCTAATGAAGAATAGTTTTGAATCTTTGAATCGGGTACTAATTTTATCTGCCAACCAAATATCCTGGTCGGTGAATCGCATACACGACACAATAATAATACAATCATACGTCTAAAAGTTTACCTCTTCAATATAACAATCTTTTGGAAAGTTTGGAGATCCAACCCCAGGAAAATCCCACAGCTCCACGTTCTTGTAGTTTGGGTATAGATAACGAGTTGGTTTAAAAGTTGTTTCAACGTTACCCATCTTCGCAGCGCCTGAATCTGCAGATTTGAGGCCTCTTATAGCGTTTATCAAACTTGACTTTCCGTTTCCTGTGGAGCCAGTAATTGCTACCTTTATTGTGATATTTCTGTGATCTTCTTTTGTTTTTTCTAGACTCCTCATGTGTTCTAATAACTCGTTTTGCTCCAGAACCTTCTCAAACTCACGCGCCTCTTCTTCAGTAAACTGGATTGAAACACAATCTAATAGTAAGTAAGAGATTAGTTCTCATGAAACAAAATATACATTCGATGTGCTTATTTAAATGACACATACCAGTTCATCTTCTGCAATGTCTTCGCAATCAGAGGTGTATTCAGCTGCAATTGAAATATGTTATAAATAAAACGTTTTTCGATATCTATTTCTTAATCCTTCTTAATTAAAATGAACACATTGGCTGTGCTGTACAATTTTTGTTTAACTGTGTTTAATGAATAGTCGATTTCTAAGTTTAGCTAACGTGTTATCGTATGAGTTGCGGTGTGAGAAAGGTCAAGCTATATTTGCTATTTTGTAATTAATATTTTTGTGTATAAAATCATGTTTTGTATTTCATGAGAAAAAATGGATTTTAATATCATTATAATATAAGTTATCTAGTTTGTTACTGGTTTATCGGCAAAACGCTTTTGACTATTTACATACAAGTAAACAAAGTATAGTAATAGAGCAACATGACATTTTTTTAATTAAAGTAACCCTTCATTTGTTTCCTCGAAATAATCATCTAAAATTTATATCATAAAACAACACAAGAAACAGATTCACATGTCCGAGTAAATGCTTTATTATTTAAGTTTTAATAAAGTTAGCAAGTATAAAGACCTATAATACTCAATTTTAATTTGTAATATGATGTACTTTTAAGTTAGAATATAATTGTAATAAACAAGGGTTAGTGATAAATGTGAAAAGAAGATGAAGCTCGAAAAGCTATCGATAAAAAAAAACAACAAAACTTTCTCTCAAGATAGAATTTCTGGAGTTTCAGTGTTTGCTTATTTTCAAAGTTATAGCTTCAGTTTTAATGCTTGACAAGGAGGCGCGTCTTTACTTTGCAAATTGGCTTTTTAATCAAAACAAATAAGTAGCCAAAACAAGGTCATTGTTTTCTTGCGTAATTACGAATGATGTCCCCAGTTTATTATATATATATATATATAAATTAGTAAATTAAGTATTCGCTAAATTATTTTGTGTGTGTGCTGAATATTTTCTTGATTAAATGTAAAGCAATACAACTGCTGGAACATTGCAACTTATCCCCTACAGTGACAACTTTTATGCATATCACTAATTGATTTGAAATCAATGTTTGGTTAGTTTTATATAGTATAAACAAAAACTGTATTTACATCACCGAATATACCACTTTATTAAGTAAATAACGTTGTATTGTCTTATACGCAAATGTTAAGCAAAATATTTTAAAATTGTAAAATAAGAAAAATGGAGTTTATCTTTTTTTGACTGAGTCTTTATTTCAACAAAATCTAACGTTCCTTTTTTCTTATAATACACACAGTGAAAAGGACTCAAATTACCGAAAATCTATTAGGAAAGTCTAATTCTCCACTGAATCGTGTTAACTGCATTACATTTGTTCCGTAATTTTGATTTAGTATGTTTTGCTTCAAAATAAAACGAATGGTCGTTTTATTATTTCAATCAACCTTATTTAATTATTTCTATGCGCTGTATGCAAATCCTATTCATAATCTGCATCACGCAATTGCATAAGATTAGCGGTATTGCTCTTAACACATTTTGATAAAACCGTGTGGTTTATGACTTTTTGTATATGTATGACCTATGACTTTCTTGAACTAATAAATATTTTTTGGCGAAAAAACGGGTCATATATCAATAAAGAAACGGTACTAGAATTGGAAGTTAGCTTTCTTTGATCTTTTCATAGCCTGGTTAACAATCACACGTTACACTTAATGTGTTTTACAATTGAGCTAAGTAGTTAATATCGTTTTAAAGCAAAAGTCAAATTATTTAAAAATCTTAATAAAATATTATGCTCTTAAAAGTTAAATCTGACGTTTTACGAGAGCAAAAGTCACATGCTGAAAATGAATGGCTGATATAAAAGTCTCGTGATGTTAAAAACGAACTGTGGCTAATAACATTTTTCAATAAAGGGAGGTAATATTCGAGTCACAGCTAGGTGGTAATGGTGACAGATTATATGAAGAACAAATACAAATGTCATAAATAAGTTATTTAAAAACATATTAAGCACAAAAACAGATACAACTTTAAACCTTTTTGCGCCAAAACATGCGAATTTACAAGTCTTTTTTGCAAATCTACAGCACTAAAACAAATATTGTGGTAAGTTTAACAGCAATACAAGTTAAGATATTCAGCAGTTGACGCCCATGTGTTTAGTGCATTTAAAGATGTTTTGACTGTCAATATACATTTGAATATGTAATGCATTTTTAAATAAACATGAATAAACTGAACTCTTGTTTTTATCTTTATAGAATATCCTGTTAACTTATGCACACTTTTCTCGGGTTTGCTGGTTATGCAGTAACAAAAGCGAATACTTATCCACAAACTAGCATCCCTCCTTGACTCAGAGGCACTTGAATGGCCGTAGAAATAATTTCATGCCCAATCGAAAGGCAAGATATGTTGACGGATCAGGAATCTAACCCACAATTCTCGGCTTTTTATTCCATCTTTCTAAAGCCGAATCTAGATGTTCCGGTTTATTTAAAGAAATATGGAATAAGGTAACTTGTGCTGACTCAATGTTTATTAATGTTTGAAAAAGCAGTATTTCAATTCAGAAATTCAAATATGCACTGGTGGATTAAGGCAGAACCATTTTTTTCTTTCAATATATTTTTGTTGATACATTTGCCAATTTACAAGGAAAACTCCCCAAAAAAAAACTGACTATGCAGACGAAGCTGAGCAATATTAACGCCATAATACGATTAAGTTTTCTTAAAATAACATTGATATGAACAACAATAAATGAGAGTATGGTTCAGCGAGTTACATTTCTTACCGCGCAAACTTGATCGAAAGCTCACTGAAGAAAAACACTTACAAGGGTAAACCATAATGAGACTTTATTTTGTCATCTGAAAGTCGTGAGTAAACGATAAATGGTTTGTCTGAAAGCGATGACAAAGTAACTAAGCGAGAAACATGTTGAATTAAAAACCTTTAATCCCACACTCGCTTCAGCTTCCGGAACTGTATGAAATTGCATTCCAGTGCGCGAAATACACTGCGGTCTATTTAACCAAGCAGTGAAGTTCTCATCACACTGCAAAGCAAAGGACATTGATGGAATACACAATACAATTGCTATTTCTCCATAAAAACAGTGAATGTATATTTCAGTGAACTAAAATAACTTATTTAGACAATTGATCAGTGAGGATGGTATCATAGATGTTCATTTACATTCACACACGAGCAACAAAAATAGTTGAAAACAAAAATAGATAAACCACATGTGTGGAATACGATTGATAATAATAAGTACATCAAATTAACGTGTTTGTTGTTCTGACGAGACAAAGCGGAAATTAAAATAATACTTTTTAAAGAGGTTATCACTATCGGATGACAAAGGTTCTAGAAAAGTTTGCATATTGGGTCTGTTTGCATGATATACTGATGTATTTGTAGATTTTATAACAATATATAATAATATATAATTAACTTTTAAGCACACACTGGTGGTTTTTGTTTAGAGTATCACTTACATTATGTTTCCTTTGTTCAACAAGAGTAGCGTTGAGCTCTAACCATCTTTTCAATCTATTTGGAGATAAGCATAACACTTATGTTTGTAGATAAAATATAGATTTGTTTCTATACCACAGCGTATTAGCCAATTATATCCAGATGTGATGTTAATGATATTCTCCTAAACGCGATGACATGCTCTATAATTTTATTATTGAAATGAATTTATCTTCCGTGTGCATAGTTGTTACTAAGGAATGTCTGTCTATATTGCACGAAATCATTGAAAATTTAACGACTTCTTTAAATATTATGTCCATCCAATGCTACATTTTAAATGATGCTTACTTCGATTGAAATTGTTTTTGCTCACCAAACGTTTATACGATACCAGCTTTTACTTTAAAATACACAACGCATTTATTCAAATATTTTCAAACTGCACTGTTAATGTGTTTGTGCCTTACAATCACCATCAATTTGTAGCGCCATTACACTATGACTTATTGACCGTTTTCATAAATGGTCAGAAATATTGATTGCGATTGATGATAGGTTTGACTGTTTAGAAGTTTTCTTTGCAAAAGGTAATTGAGTTTTTGATATACACCAGTGACTTCTTTGAAGATTTTGGTGGAAGCAATTATACAATGTTTCTCAAAAATTAAACTCCCCTTTTCGCAAGGATATACTACGGAATACCGTTAGTGCCATCGTGGTAACACATTAAAATCCAGAGGGCGAGAATGCGAGAACGCGAGATTACCATGGCGACAATGCGAGAGTACGATGACGAGAGAGCGAGAACACGATGACGAGAGTGCGAGAATACGATGACGAGAGTGCGAGAATAAGATGACGAGAATGCGAGAACGCGATAGTACGATGACGACAGTGCGACAATACGATTGCGACAGTACGACAATACGATGGCGACAGAGCGATGGTACGATGGCAACAATGCGACGATGGCGACAGTGCAATAGTACGATGGCGACAATGCGAAAATGCGAGAGTGCGAGGCTTCGATGACGAGAGTGCGAGAATACGATGACGAGAGTGCGAGAATACGATGACGGCAGTGCGGCAATATGATGACGACAGTGCGACAATACGATGGCGACAGTACGATATGACTATCAAATTGTCGCCATCGCACCATCGCACTGTCGCATTGTCGTCATCGTACTATGGCGTTCTCGCATTCTCGTCATCGTATTCTCGCACTCTCGCAATCGTATTCTCGCACTTTCGTCATCGTTTTCTCGCATTGTCGCCATCGTACTCTCGCGTTCTCGCATTCTCGCCGTCTGGATATAAATGGGTAATTTCGATGGCCCTAACGGTATTCCGAAATATACCAATCTTAAAGAAAAGAGTCGTTACAGTAATACATGTATTAAGTAGATCGATAGATCATGTGATTTTAACACAAGATATAGAGAATATCTGTTCATGTCAGTGATCATAGAACATATATTTTCACGAGTGGCGCAGCCACGAGTGAAAATATAATTTTTCTATGATCACGAGTGAAATAACAAACGATCTTAAACTGAGACACACATTTTCTGTTTTTTTTTTATGCCCCTTTTTCAAGACAATTATTAACAGCTGTTTCCCTTTCGCTGAAAAGTACCCCTTTCTCCCGTGGCGTACCTAAATACATTGAAATGACGTCATTTTGTTGACGAAATGACGTCATTTTGTTGACGAAATGACGTCATTATTCAAGGAAATTCTTCAGTTAAACTCTTTTACAATGTAAATAAACGGTAAAAAAGCATAAATTTAAAAAGAAAATGTGTTGGATTCGGTGGAATATCGATTGTATTTCACTCGTAATCATAGAAAAATATAAACAAGGATATAAACAAGGGAAGTAACTCTTGATATGATTATCTAAAAATAGAAAAAGGAGTTCCGATTTTTTTTTATTTTCACCGGTGAAAATAACAATTTGCTTATTTTTACTGCTGTTATTTCACTGCAGAAATGTCATATTTTATCATTAGGTATAAAAGAAAATGCACTACTTGCATCTGTATATTATGCGAATATAGACAGATTTTGTAATTTATTAAATAATGATATGTATGCGTCACATTATTGATAATTTTATGCAGGATGGATTGTTGCAGGAAGCATACATACATTTGTAAAACATAAATAAAAGTAATTTCATTTTGTTTAAAAAAAACCAGTGTATAGCAATATCGTATGAACAGAGATAAATCAGAACCATGTAATCTTATAATTACAAAAACTTCAAAAACTATTGATTTCTGCAAAATGAAATTATTAAATGGAACATTTATTTATGCGAAATGTAATTCTTAAAATTTAATTTCAAAATGAAAAATTAACAAATAAATTGTTATTTATTAAACAAATATTTGATAATTTCCAACTTTTTGAAATTCCCAAAGCAATATTATTCGTTTGAATAGCTCATTAACTCAGCCGTCCGGTGACGAGGTTTACAATTCGCCAAATTAAATGAAATCAACCAAAAAAGAAAATCGCAATTAACGAACAAAAATCGATAAATAAAGGCATACAGCAATTGTGCTACATAGCCCATGACAATACGCAAATCACATTAAGTTTTACAAAGTGAATATCAAAAGTCGTAATAAGCGTATTGCTTCGATGCAATAAGGCATACCATAATAGCACTTAATAGCCTTTTGATCGTAAGGAAAATCGCAACGAAAATAACAATTTGAAATCAGTTTAATTGCGGTTTAAATGTTAAAGCTCAATATATTCTCGTGGCAACTATTTTATAATTTTATGTTTATCGACAATACATGCACATGGGAGGCGAATTGATTGCGATGAAAACGATTTCAATGTGTCATACTGATTTCGAATATATGGTTAATTATTTTGTAAACAGTGTAACAACCTATGTTTATTTTGAAATTGTCAGTACGAATCACATCGCAACATACCAATTGGATATCAATGGTTATACACAAGAAGCCCATGCTGGCCCTGAAGCGCTATGCTGACCTCAAAGTACACAAATGTAGACGACTTGAACTGGTGAACTGTTTTTTACGTCGCATGCCCCAGTGTTAAACTTTTAATATATATATCGTTAAAAACGCCATAAAATGACATTGTGATTAATATCCACCTCAAATAGGTCCCCAAAAAGGCATTTCGAAAATTTTAAATGGTGAGTCTGACATAGTTTCTAACCTAAATCTTTTTATGATGACTGTATCATCAAGTTTTTAAGTACGATTGAGTTATACATGTGGTTGCTCTAAGAGTTTTCCTGGTGGCATAGTTTTTAATCACGCTTGACACAGAATAAAAGTTTTCTTACCTACTGCCAAAATAAACATTCTGAATAAGTTTTGATCTGGGAACCTACTAGTTTTTTACCCAGATGACTCAACTTCTACAGTCGCCTAGATATTGTCACGATAAATTAAATGCTCAAGAGTAAACAAAAATTAAGCCCAAAAGACAAAGATTGTTACTGTTTATGGATGGAGCGATGCCTTAGCTACGTCTAGACACCTAATTGCATATAAGTTCGGTGTCTAACATTATAAGAGAAAAGTATTACAAAAACAAGAGATGTGTTTGTCAGAAACACAATGCCCCCTTCTGCGCCGCTTTGATATTTTTTACCTTTGACCTTGAAGGATGACATTGACCTTAACCTTTTACCACTCAAAATGTGCAGCTCCATGAGATACACATGCATGCCAAATATCAAGTTGCTATGATCAATATTGCAAAAGTTATGACCATTTTTCGAAACTTAAACGCAAGTGTGACGGAATTTCAGAAGGACAGACAGACAGACGGACGGGCAGACGGACAGACGGACAGTAAGATCACTTTATGCCACCCTACCGGGGGCATAAAAAACTATTAAACTAACCATGAAAAGAGCAAAACAGGTTATAAATGTAATAACCTAAAAGACTCGGCCGCTATAATAAAAAAAATGTATATATTATATAAATCGTTCTATGCGTATAAGCACATGCGTTTTTCTTGTGTTGCCAGATTTGTGACGTGTCATTGGATAATATTGAGAGTCATGAATGTATTCGTCAATGTCTTATCATTACCTGCAATCTCTTTTCGTATCTGACATAAAAACCGTTGATAGCTTCAGAGGTAAAGTTATCAGAGTTTAAGTATTCAATATTTGACTAAAATGGTAATTATGTTGAGATTGCCACTCAAATTTTGGATTTTTGACGAGCTGATAAGTTGGCCTTGACGACAAATTAATTATAAACATTATGTGTGTGTTGACTTGTTTAACGGACAAACAGCCCTCTTACCTTGTTGTCCATCGCCGTTGATGTGTAATGCCCTCATTTGCAGATGTATTTCTTCAATGCCTCCGGTAGCTTCCATTCCTAGATTTACAAGTAACATAGATAATCAATCGAAATTTACGGTTTGTTTAATGTTCTCTTTTTGTGAAAGGACAAACTATGATTGTTTAAACACATATCTTTAGAATTGGCTGCTTGCAATTAAAACTAATAGTAAATTGAAATACATTTTAGTAGTTTGTTATCTTTGTATTTTTTTTCACTTTCAGAAGTGATGTTAACATAACTTATTTGGTGTAGATATCATTTGAGTACTTTGCTGTTTAGACCAATATGAAAAAATAATCCTTATCAGCGGCGTTACAATGTATGTCTTCAGAACAAATTGTCCTTTATTTATGTGTATGGATTAAAACAGCGAAGATCGTACCCTACGGCAAAGTAGACCTCCCAACAGAGATTAACTACAAGATATTACACTTGAACTTTCTAACCATAAATCCTAGAGTTTTTGAACTTTGTTGGGAACGGATAGTTTTTTAAACAGAAAATGTGCTATTCCCTAGGGGAATTGGTGTAAAGACGACCACTATGATAATGCATGCAACACATTGGAATCATGGTCTTGTTTTTTATAAAGCGTTTATAAAGTTTTCTTGTAAAAATGGTTACATTGTACAAGCAAAAAACCGGGAGATGCCAGTTTTGACATTTAAAATATCACGCATCCGAACCTTGTTGTTTTATTGGAGATTCTTGACGTCAATGTGATATGTTAGTCTCTTTTAATAATCCATTCTCAAGAGCGTGACCATTTTGATACCATTTGAATGATTAACCAAACTTAATACAACTATACGATTTTCCAGGTCAAATATGATTTGCCTCGTTGTTTTTATCAATGTTGAGTTATTTTACTGTATAAGTTTTAGAATGGCCAGTTATGACATCATGGTAATTCTTTTTAAAAACTGTGTACCGGATCTATATGTGATGTGGCAAATAAAATAGCAACGCTTTGGGTCTCGTAGTATTATATGATTAACTTTTAAAAGCTAATTTTATATATAGGTTTATACAAATCATGTGAATTTCGTGGCGAAGTCAGTTTTGACTAAAAGTGATACGATTTTTACTAACTTTGTATAAGGCCAGTATATGATGCCGCATAAAAAAATAAAACTTCCAAGCTTTGCGGTTTTAAAGGGGAAGTATGTTTAGCTCCTCGTTATTAACATTTATTTCAACTATTAGTGAAATACATATGCAGCGGACCGAAATGGTCTTAATCTTTGAAAAAGGGTCACTCAAGTATCATTACTTTGAAAGATCATGAACATCTGCTAAGTGGTCTAAGAGAAACTGTCATAGAATATTTGAAGCAAAGTTTTGTCGCTTGAACACCGAGCGACACACGACGACAAACGAAGTAGAGCCACCCAAAATAACATTTAATTTAATTTGATCTTATACAAATTATTACAAGTGGGACAACTGTTTGAAACGATTAACCCAAAACATTGGCAGAATAATGTTATGGCTTTATGGAATCTGTCGCGTGTTCCATGTTTTTTTTTACGGATTTTGTAAGTATTAATTAGTTGATAAATATTGTTTGTTCCTTCTGTTTTTTACTGAACATCTAAGTAGTAATAAGTTAGTAAATAGTGTGCTTACCTTCTGCACCACAAAGCGCACACAATTTCGATTGATCCGACAGTCTCTTTCCACAGCTTTCACACCACACCACGAATATCTTTAAAATGTAAAAGGTATTATTGTTATTTTTTTTTAATAGGATAGAGTTTTCATCAATGACCTTACTATCATACAGGATGTATCAAAGACAAAACAAAAAACAGAAAACTGATTTATAATCGGAGAATAATCTAGCATCAGTTTTCAGATTTTTTTGTCAAAACAAGATAGTGATAGTTGATAGTGACTGCCACAGGTGTATAATGTTTGAAAATCAATCATAGTATTTACAATATTTTGCCATTTTCCATTTCTAGTGACATTTCTACGGATCCATGAGCGCTTCAGAGATTTTACAAAAGCAAACAGATCAGTCATATTTATACCACCTTCTATATACTTCTTTAATAACAATATGTTTGCTTAATTTTGGTTTACCATTTCACACAAAATAAAAAATAGTCCATTGGTCTCTGCTAACAAATTAGGTTGTAGATTAGGCAATGAAAAAGAGATGATTTACTATTGATATAACTATTTTTGAACTGTTAATTTTGGCAATATCATATAAACTTTATAAAGTTTTATTCAAAATCTTATCATAGTTGGTGCTTTAAAGGCAGAAGAAAATTTGCTTAGATCACTTGGTACTTTGTTTATTGAACTCGAATAACGGCATTGCAGAATCTCTGCTCGATTTTTAATACTGCTATGCGATTAATTCATCAAAGTATCTAGTCTTCACCAAATAAAGCTGAGAAGAAGGGTCGATTGTAAAGAAATCAAATTTGAGAACAGCTTGGAAAGTAAATCATAATTTGAAAAGACGTCAATTTCACTGAAAACACGAAGATATGTAATTCCTTTCAAAAGGTTATTATACACATGATTTTCTTCCTTCAAATTTCAGAATATTATTTAAGATACGAATAATGTTCTTCAGTATATAATCGTTTATTGCGAGATTTTTTTTTCAAATAAATAGTTAAGCATGACTTGCTTTTCCTGCGATATTTTATGAACACCATAATTTATCCTTCTGTAAAGTAATACACACTTATTTGTTCTTCTGTTGCGAATTGTTTATGGTTTTGGTTTAAAAGCCATGCAACAGTTAAATAAAATGTTTTAAATGAACCGATTAATAAACATCATTAAGAAAAATCAAGTCTGACAAAAATGTCGATTTGCATTAAATAAGAATACTATTATTCCAGGCCGCGCTCAGGATCAAGCTTAAATCTTCGTCGTGTATTCATTAAATTAATGTAATGTACGTGTAAATCAAGGACAAACTGATAAATGATATGGTTTGATTGCGAGCAACAGAGTTATCAAAAAGACATGATTTATAATCAAATATAACACGCAGTTCATGGAAAAACAGGTTAATTAAAATTCACAATCGTGACCGATATGTTGTATTGCAACTGATATATCGCGATATCGATACAAGAAAAGCGTCATTGAAGAACCTCTGCAACTAAAACATTTACTACACTTACGAATTAAAACGCATTTTGAACGAGCGAATGCTAGTTTAACAATATTTTTATTTTTTAAAAAGAAACATATTTTCCTGGTGCCCCTCTTGCAACGCTCTTAAGCAAAACTGTTCACCAGTGTCCTCCCCGTCGCTATCTTATTGAATGGTCATGTGCGTGCGTACTTGGTGTGTATTATTTTTAGTTCACGTGTTACACGCGTGTTCAATTAATAAACAATACAATTTAATTATTATTTTAAATAACAGGCCCTCTTTAAGTGTCAATGTGATAAATCCCCATACATGAGTACATCTTCAAACGAAGAATGTCGTCTTAATTTCAGATCACAAGATAACATATCTTTGCGACCCTGCTAAAGCTGGTACTGTTTGATAACCGATATTTCTGTTCTTAAAACTAATGTCATATTTCACTTAATGAAAAACTCCGAGATAGTGTCCATGTATACATTAAGAAAAACCTTGGTAGAGCTATTAAAAGATGGTAAACATTCACCGTGTTGTTATAAACGTTAATTAGTAACCTTTCGTAAAGTCGTGAAAACGCGGAATACTAGAAACAAGTTTATAATTGAATCGGATCAGAGTGCATTTCAACCTATTTAGACCCACATTGCGTTGCATTAACCGTTCAAAAGAGTTCACTTCAACTATAATAATGGTCATGCTTAATGAGTTTTGTCCTACAATGTATACCCAAGTGGTAAATTTGCCCAAATTAAAAGACTAACGAATGTTATAAAGAATGTATCTCCTAATATAATTTCTGTAGTTTCAGTATTGTTATACTTGCATTGTTAAACCTCATCAGTTACTTTAATTGTGGCATTAAATATAATGGTCTTCAGAGGGAGAGAAAACGGGGACTAACAATCAACAGGACAATGGCCCACTTATATTGGGGTACCAGGAACAGACGGATATTTATTTAGTGTTTTTCAATCGTGATTTACTGCTTTGATGTCAAGCATGAACATTGTTTTACGGCGAGTGTTATTCCATTCCACTTTATATCGTTGAACTGTAAACGACCTCGGTGACCTAGATTTTTCTCTTTATTTTCTAAGATTCCTAGATAACCAATGAACCATGGGTTCACTCTCCACTTTATCCTATTCAAAATGGTGAACAATTAAAAAAGACATCCTTAAAAATGTTCTCTGGGTCGCGCTTTATTCTCCCAACACAGATCTTAAAAAGTCACATGGTGTAGGCACCGTGTTAAAGGACACAGAATGAAAGAATTTTGAACAATGTTTATTTCTAAAATACAATCCCGACTTGTGAACTAAACATACCGATTTAAAATATACACAAAACGCAATCACAAGTAAAATAGTAAAAGTAGAGGGCCGCACCGGGATTTGAACCCGGGACCTCTCGCACCCAAAGCGAGAATCATAACCCTAGACCATTCGGCCGCACATACATAAATGATATTTAGATTATTAAGGTGAAATGTTTACCTTCTTCAATCTACCGACACAATCGCTTTAATATCGACTTACTTAAATGGCTTTGGTTATTCTTTCATAATGAATTGCATATTTATATATTCACTTTCACCCAGTTTTAATAAGATCAATAAATAAATACAATCAGAAATATCGGTATCCCCCACGCATCAAGGAAATGTAGAATTAACGGTGTCCCCCATAAATCAAAGCCTCCGTTGATAAGGATACGTAGAAATAGCGCTTTGACCACGTATCAAAAAGCTCGGTAAAAAGTACACGTTAACTTGGCTGAGTCCTCAACAAATTTACAACGTCTGTTAAAACGTATTTGAGCCTCGCTCTGTGAAAAGGGGGTTTAATGCATGTGCGTACATTGTCGTCCAAGATAAGGCTGTGCGGACTGCACCGGGAAGACCCTTTCCGCATTAACTGGATTTTTGCTAAAAAGAGGCTTTAATACAAGCGGAGATTGTCACTTTACGCACATGCATTAAACACCCTTTTCACAGAGCGAGGCTCATATGTGAAAGTGCGACGTTTCCCACGAATCAACATCACACTAAGTTCATTATAATATAAAATCATTGACATGAATCCGGATCCATTTTGTTTCCAAAATCATATTTTTAAGTTAATTATAATGCAAACAGATTACTTTATTCATTATGATGATTATACAATTAATTATAATGATGATAAGTATAATAATAATAAGAAGAACAAATTTAATTATACTAGTTATAACAAAAATATTACTGCTGTTACTAATAAATTATAACCATGACCTTTTTTTTTTCTCTTGCATTCGTTTTCGGATATAAGTGAGTGGCTTTAGGGGTCTGCGAATTGATCCTTCACATTAAGTTAGGTTTCTCAACGTTATATTGCGTGGGGACAATTTATGATTTTATATATATTGTGCAACAAAATTAGAATGTATACAATATGAAAACAACAACAACATAACAACCATTGTGATCGTTATTATATATGTCTTGCTATTCAAATAATTTTCAGCCGCGCTCTGGGAAAACAGGGAATTACGCAAGGCATTCCACTTTAAATGGATTTTTGTTTAAAAGTGACTTTCTTTAAACGAAAAATTCCATACAAGCGGACAATGTCGTCCTTGATTTGGCGGTACGGACTGCACACGCTAATCTGGGACGACACTTTATGCACATTGACTAAGCCCCGTTTTCCCATAGCGCGGCTTATATATGTTTTGTTATTCAACTGAATTTTGATTTATTTTATTTCAGTCTTACTATAGAAGAGATCCGAGGCTGGGCAGAATCATTCGACAAACTCATGAAAAGTAAGAAGACGCGTTTTTGTTAATAAGTAGAACTAAAGAGTATGTTTGGAATTATGTAAAACTAATAAACACCGATATTTTACACAACTTTTATTACGTACATGAAGTGAGTTACAATTTACCAATATGTTACAAAATCATCACGTTCAGACAAAACGTGCTAGGCATGCCAATCTATACGAATTCGTTTCCTCGCCAATATGCATCGTCTTTAAAGGGATGGCTTCATAGTTTGTGGCTGTAATTTATGTCGACAATATACAGTGTGTTA
The DNA here is from genome assembly GCA_007657795.1 of Dreissena rostriformis. Lineage (NCBI taxonomy): Eukaryota > Metazoa > Mollusca > Bivalvia > Myida > Dreissenidae > Dreissena > Dreissena rostriformis. The sequence continues at coordinate 20,818 of VMBQ01002623.1, forward strand.
TAAATTTTTATATTGGAAAGAATAGACAATTTTATATTTCATTAGTACAAAGCACTGGTCAATTTTCCTAGAAAGACTGTTACCTGTGTCTTAAGTAATGCAAAAGTAATGTGCCTGAAATTTGAATGTGTTTTTAACGAGAAAATTCACTTTAAGATTTGAGCCGCGCTATGGGAAAACGGGGCATAATCCATTTTTGTAAAGTGTCCGCACAGGCTTATCAGGGAATACACTTTCCACGGTTATGTTATTTTTCATTTAAAGGCAGTATATTCTTAGCGATAACCAGTTATTACGGAAAGTGTCGTCCCGGTTAAGCCTGTGCGGACTGCACAGGCTAATCTGGGATGGAACATAACGCACATTTATTAAGCCCAATTTTCCCAGCACGAGGCTTGTTTCTATCAAACTTGGAAACTGTGTAGCTGTTCCTTAAAGCTAACCGCTACTGCTCAAGAGAGGCCAAAGATTGCTATTGGAAATGTCTCCATCTTTTATGCGACACAGTGTACATGTAGTGTATTTGTGTAGCTTAGTTGTGTATGATGGGAAAGCACCAAAACATTAAGGTTGCCATGGCGTATAGGTCATGGCGTGGAGTCCCAGTTTGGCATTTGTACGATAAGATGATATTAAGAGAGATCCTTGTCACATATAGCGGTTATTGGCTCATCAGAAATAATCAAGATATATATAAAGTACATATAAATGGGTCTAAATAGGTCTTAGTTGCTCAAAACTGTAACGGCTACTTAAGCTAACAGCCTTTAATATTTTGATCAAGTTGTTTATGAGAATTAACTGTTTAGACTTAAATAAATGTGTTCATTTTAAACACATTTGTATGCTGACATTATTTGCATATGTGTGATAATAACATTGATCTTACAATTAATTTTAAATGTGTCTGACGGTTACCATAACTGGCCGGTTATGTTTTGAGCAACCAGGCCCTGTACAGGTCGTAGACTTAATAGGGGAATTTTTCGGTGAAGGCAAATCTACTCTCAAGATAAATCAAGAATTGGCGGAAAGTGTCGTCCCTGATTAGCCTGTTCGGACTGCACAGGCTTACCTTGGAACGCACTTGATAAGCAGGCTAATCTGGGACGACACTTTACGCACTTGCATTTAGACCGGATTTCTAAGAACGTTGATCATATTGTATATACATATACACACTTCCTTAACTACATGACATGTCAAAAATATTGCTTTTCACTGTATAAGGTTGTAATAAAGCCTCGCTCTGGGAAAACGGGGCTTTATGCATGTGCGTAAAGTATCGTCCCAGATTAGCATGTGCAGTCCACACAGGCTTATCAGGGACGAAACCTTCCGCTGTTATGGAATTGTTCGTTAAAGGTGATCTGTTGTAAACGAAAATTCAGTCTCGGCAAAAAGTGTCGTCTCTGATAAGTCTGTGTGTGAAGGCACTTGATAATCACGCATTAAGCCCCGTTTTCCCACGATAATTCATTCGTTTCACTGTATATGGTTGTAATTGCAATCTAGTACTGAAATATTTCATGAAGAGAAATAATTAGGGAACCCATGAAACATTAATATAATATTGTGTTTGTTTTGTTTTTATTTCAGAATCAAGTAAGTGCCTGTGATTTGATAAACCAGGAGTGTAGTATGTATAAATGTTGTGTATACACGTAATGTTCTGAATGTATACCCAATCGTATGTATTCATCAGTATCATAAAGTAAATCAGACATTTTTGAAAATACTTACTTTGTATTTAAATCCAACAATGCACCGTATAAGGATATGCACATTGTGCATTTTGCCTGTTACGGAATAGTATTCAAATAAACTCGTTTGCTTTGTTGATCATTGTATGCAATAAAACGTCGTTTACTTATAAAAGAAGTTGACACAATATATAATCTTTCGTGCATAATTGCAACGAATCAAATATTGGTATTACCCCTTCAAGCTAAACGCTCCTTTAAATATAGAGGGTATTTTATTTTTGTGTGTGAATATGTGATACCGCATAATATCCTTATTGGAACGGGAGAACATATATATATATATATATGAGCCTCGCTCTGTGAAACAGGTTTTTAATGCATGTGCGTGTAATTTCGTCCCAGATTAGCCAGATCAGTCCGCAAAGGCTTATCATGGTCGACACTTTCCGCATAGACTGGATTTTCGCTAAGAAGAGACTTTCTTTAAACGAAAAATAGCATAAAGCGGAAAAGCAAATCTGGGACGACACATTACGCACATGCATTAAACCCCCTTGTCTCAGAGCGAGAGAGCACTGTGTAAGAAACATAGTAAAATTGTCTTACTTTCCAGTGATTATATATCCGTTATCACTCATTGAAATGAACACGTTTCTTTATTTTTAGCTCACCTGAGCACAACGTGCTCATGGTGAGCTATTGTGATCGCCTTTTGTCCGTCGTGCGTCGTGCGTCGTCCGTCGTGCATCGTGCGGCGTCAACTTTTACCTTGTTAACACTCTAGAGGCCACATTTATTGTTCAATCTTCATGAAACTTACTCAGAACATGTGTCCCAATAATATCTTGGACGAGTTCGAAAATGGTTCCGGTTGGTTGAAAAACATGGCCGCCAGGGGGCGTGGCAGTTTTCCTTATATGGCTATAGTAAAACCTTGTTAACACTCTAGAAGTCACATTTTTGGTCCAATGCTAATGAAACTTGGTGAGAATATTTGTACTAATGATATCTGGGCTATGTTCGAAAATGGTTGAGATCCGTTAAAAAACATGGCCACAAGGGG